>JACOMQ010001654.1:0-28202 GCA_014843705.1 Euphrasia arctica
TATATATATATATATATATATATATATATATTAGACAATTTTATCAAATTTATAAAAATTCATACAAAACTATATAAAAATCATTCAAACTCTGTATTAACTCCGTGAAATTTCTAAGTCTATGACTTTTTAAAATCCATAAAATCCAATACAATCCCTTTAGAATACATCCTCCTAAATCATTCAAACTCTTTATTAACTCAGTGAATTTTCTAAGTTTATGAACTTTTTAAAATCCATAAAATCCAATACAAATACATCCTCCTAAATTACGATTACTACTCCGTAATTGCTATTGTAAATATAAAGGAATTATTAAAGCAATTTTTTTTATTGGACAAAGATATTAAGAATATATTGTATTTTTAACTTTTTATTGAAAATTTTAGGGTAAAAATATAATTTAGTAAAATTATAATTTAATTAAAATTAGTCTGAAATTGCTATTGTAAATATAAAAGAATTATTAGTGCAAGTTTTCTTTGATTGAACAAAGAAAAATTAAGTAAACTAATTTAAGTAAAATTAGTTTATTTATGGATGTGGAGCCGTTAGTTCAATTTCAACCTTAAGTAAACCAAAATTTTGTAGTATATCAATGTGGAGCCGAGCATTGCATTGTCTAATTAAACAAGTTCTTTGCATTGATAACAAGTTTTTTGCCCGAAGTAGTATATCAATGTGGAGCCGAGCATTGCATTGTCTAATTAAACAAGTTCTTTGCATTGATAACAAGTTTTTTGCCGAATGGATGTGGAGCATTGTCTAAGTAAAACTAATATTTAAGTGTGTATATGGAGCATTTACAAAAATAAATTATGTCATTGAATGCAAAGTTTGAAATAACTATTTTAAAATTACATTTACAATTTTATTTGTGATGTTTTTATTCTATTTACAACTATAATACTATAAATACCCCCGAGTAAGACCCGATTTTCTAATTTGACTGGGCTTGACCCTAGTTAGGCCCAATTTAGTAAGTGGGTTTGGATTCTTTAAAAAGAGATTTTTAATTTATTATAAATGTTTTAATATATTATATTCACACATTTCAAAATTAAATAATTTGGCAAAGAGTATGGGGATGACGGGTACACTCGACGCTTCACCTTCTTAGTTAGTTGAGGCCTCCCCTCGATCTGTAGCTAACCAGATTGATCTCTTATTCGTTTACTGTAAAATAAATTTACAACTCAGGATGAAAAATCCATTCCTAGAATAATTAGTAGAGTTAAGAGTCAATTCGTAGTCGTCCATATAGTTACACGTGTACAATCAGGGTTTTATCGCCCCCTACTATATTAGTATTAGTAGTATACTACAAGAGAGTATATATATACTACTACTATATGTACAGTAGAAAGAATAATCGTATAATTATGTCATTGCATGCAAAATTTGAAATAACTATTTTAAAATCACATTTACAATTTTATTTGTGATGTTTTTATTCTATTTACAATATTATTTGTAATGATTTTTATTCTATAGTGTGATTTAACATTCCTCTAGTAGCCGATGGGATCTCAACTAATCGCGAGTTTTCGGTCTGAAGGTCTGAAGACCCATGAAGTACCCATTCAATGCAGAGATCAACAAAACACACCTTTGGACTCCATTTTCGAGAAGGGTAAACCTGAAGATTCTTCTTCTTTGGTATATATTATAGAGCGGCATTTAATTTAGCCGGTGTTGCTCGTAAATATCGAATCCGCCAAAGAATAAATTTTATCAAGATTATTTAAATAATGTTGCTAACTCTTTTGGCAAGTATGAATGACAATAAAAAACTGTTCTAACAATATGACAATTTTGGCTTTGACAATTCTCTCGGTTAAGTACTTATTGATCTTGATCTTTTAGTGTATTCGAATTCTTATAATTTAAAAAATAAATGCTCGCATACTGTTACAGATGTGGACATATATTATTTGTAATGTTTCTTATAATTTGAAATATAATAAATGGTTATTTGTGATGTTTTTATTCTATTTAAGTACTTATTGATCTTTTAGTGTATTCGAATTCTTATAATTTAAAAAATAAATGCTCGCATACTGTAAATGTGGACATATATTATTTGTAATGTTTCTTATAATTTGAAATATAAGAAATGGTTATTTGTGATGTTTTTATTCTATTTACGATTTTATTTGTGATATTTTTATTATATAATGTGATTCAACATTATCATGACCTTCTTATTAGTACATTAACTAATCGCGACTTTTTGGTCTCAAAACATAAGAAGTAGGGGTGTTAATTCGGTTTAACCAAACCGAAAATTCGGTTAACCGAACCATTTAAGCTATATTTTTATAAAACAAAAAACAAACCGTTTTAAAAATGATTCAGTTCGTTTTGCTTTGGTTTGGTTTGGTTCGGTTTAACTAAATTTTAATTAAATTTTTTAAAAATTAGAAAAAAAATTAATTTAAAATAATAATTATTACTTATAATTAAAAAATTAAATATAAAATATAATTCAAATTATAAAAAAAATGAAAAAAATAAGATTATAATTATAGATATTAAATAAAATTATATATATATATATATATATATATATATAATTATTTATTTATTTATTTCTTATTCGGTTTGGTTCGATTTTGATCGGTTAAAAAATCAAACCAAACCGAAAACCAAAAAGTTCTAAAAATTCAAACCGAAAATCAAAACGAATTAATTTAGTTCGATTTGATTTAACCGAATAGTGTCGATTTAATTTGATTTTGTCGGTTTAACCAAACTTTTGAAACCGACCCCTAACAAGAAGTACCAATTTAAGGCGGAGATCAACAAAACATACCTGTAGACTCCATTTTCGAAAAGAGTAAGCCTAAAGAGTAAAGATTATTATTCTTTGGTATATATTGTAGAGAGACATGTAATTTACCCGGTGTTGCTCGTAAATGTCGAATCCGTCGTGTGCAAGAAGTTGTCTGTTTACTAAAATTTAAATATAGAAGTTGTCTTTTTTATAATCCAAAATTTTAAATATAGAAGTTGTCTTTTTTATAATAAAAAAATGACTATTTATTATTTTAAATATAGAAGTTGTCTTTTTACTAAATTTTAAATATAGATGTTGTCTCTTTTATAATCCAAAAATACTTCTTTGCCCTATACCATAGTCAATAGTTCAATTTTTTTTAATATTAATTCAACTGAAATAATCTAAATAATTAATTTATAATCAAGATAGTTTAATAACTTATTCCGATTTTTGAACGAGTACAATTGTAAGTGTATTTAATGAACCATTGCTTCTTAAAATTGTAGAATCAAAATATTACTCAATCTCAATTTGTTATCTCAATTAATAATATTTGAATATATTGTATTAATCATTATCTGATCATAAATGAAATACTCCATTTATCCCTTAAAACAATGCATACTTTCCTTTTTAATCCATCCCTTAAAACAGTGCACATTCCATAAATGGAATGTCTTTTCACAACTTTATCCTCTCAATACACATTTATTTACCCTTATACCACTACATTTTCAACTAACTACTTTATTCATTACACATCAATACCTATTATACCCCTACTTTATATTATAAAACACACAAAAATTTATTTTTTATTAATCCACGTTCAAGTTTCTCTATGCACTATTTTGAGAGATGGAGGGAGTATCTATTAAAATTCAATAATTCTCTTATTTAAACAAAATATCATTGCAAAGTTTAAAATTATCTCTTTTTAAATCACATTTACAAATTTAGTTGTGATGTTTTTATTCTATAACGTGATTCAATGACCCTCTTATTGCTAGCGTCAAATACAAAATATACTTTTGAAATTTGATCCGTTTAAAATAATTAAAATTTCATAAAATTAAATTATGGAGATTTTGAATATAGGGTAGTTTTTTAAGTTTCATTAGTTAGAAAGATAATCGTTTTTCCTAATTATAAATCAGAGGTTAATTGATTAATTAATTATAAATTAAGGATAATTTATATTAATTAATGGTAATTAATAACATGCGGTTATTTCCCTTTTTCATAATTATAACTATATTATACTCTAATTAATAAAAAATAAAAATATAATAGATACTAAATTTTAAAGTTTATTTTATGAGGTATTAAATGTAATTTTATAAACTATAATTCCCTTTTTCCAAAATACTTCATTAAATTATATATGTTTTGAAAATAATATTGAGTTATGAAAATGAAAATAATAAAAATATTACTGGGAGATGATCAATGAACAATTGAACATCATAAACAATTTAACAGGATAAAAATTCGCCCCAAAAAAATAGCACTAATGAAATTATTTAAAACAATCTGCAAAAAAAAAAAAAAAAACAAACAAAAAAAACACAATATTGTGAGTGTTAATAAAGGGTGCTTTGAGAAAGAGAATAAAAAAAATGTATCAATCGTGTTACGGCTGCATCCTTGCATAACTGCATATGAGAGTTTTTTCTATCCTACCATAATGGGTAGTACCCTAATATACACAAACTATAACATGTGATCACTACAAAAAATTTAACCAATGAAATAATTAGAAAAATTAAAATATTTTCACATGTAAATGTATGTATGGAATTAAAATAGTGCACTTGTGCTAGCTAGAATTACCGTGCATAAGAGATTTTTAAATCGGTGCCAAATGAGGTATCAACTTCGGCCATCACACGGTGAACATGGCCCCACGATGACATGGATCTCCTCGAAGTGGCAATACTCATTCGGATCGAGAAAACATAGTACTTGTTAGTTGTTACGATGGCAGCACCATATATATATATCTAAGACACAGAAAACAGAGTACTTGATCCTTAGGTTTCGCAGAGAAAATTAGCATCACCAGCAGTCGGCGCTCGAGAAGAACCTTGAGTAGTTTAGCAGAAGTAAGCGCTGAAGGCATCCAACCGGGTTCGGGTTCGGGTTCGGATTCGGAGAAGAGCTTATACTTATGTTTCGTGGAGAACAATCGCTGCAGCGATGAACACCATGTGAGTCAAGTTGTTCGCCCCATTAAATTGAAATCGATCAGTGATGACGATGATGAGGAGAAGTGCTTGCTGGTGGCGGCTTCTAAGAAGTCCAATGTGTGAAGGAATTACTTAAACGACATAAGCAATTCGATAAAAATAAATAAGAAGACTTACTTGTCTTCGATGCGTAAACGTAAATCGAACGGACCGAATTCTCTTGTTGCGTGTTGCTTCTCGTGCTACGCAGTGTCTACAACACTCTCCCGATTGGAGTGTTGAAATGTTCTTCACGATCTAAGAACCACAATATATTGTTCTATATGTTTATTTCTCTGTACTTTTTGTCTGCTTTCTGCGTCAGAAAGTTTTTCATGTGTTCTGTGTATTCAATAGTGTTAACCGTATGTTAACATTAATCTATTTAATATATTTGCGTTATTATCCATAAATAACTGTACACCAGTTAATAATATATATTATATTACATAAATAATATATATTATAAAATAAATTAAAATCATAGGTTGGGAACGTCGAAAGTATGGAGTATATTGCTTCGATTCCACCACGCCTGAAAATGGATGGACAGAGTCGTTCTCTGGTTTGAGTAGCACCCTTCCCTTTCTCGATTACGACAGGCCTCCTATGTTCATCCGCGAACATCATCCCGTTTTTGGTACCTTCCACCTAATGTTTATCTACGATCGTGTCAGTTTACTTGTTACTCCTTTTCTAATGTCCGACTCTCGTTCACCCCAAACAAACCTCTTCAACTGCCGAAACTTTGTTATGAATATAATGATTACTCAGATTATGCGGGTGCAGCAGCTCCTATTGATTTGAAGTACAAACCACCCATCTCTTCTGATTTTGAATTCGTCCATCTCGGAGATCAAAAGGTCTGCCTTGTTTTGAACAAATTCTACCCTTGGGATCATGGTCTGGAACTTCGTGAGCTTAAGCATGGTCATCTTAGAGACACGGGGATTCTTCTTCTCGTAACCTTTAAATATGAACTTACTACTACCATCAGTGACTCCGAACCAACCATCCAAATCCGAACTCAATTGCTCAGAAAACACCGTTTTCGATACACTTTGAAGCAAGTGCGTAAAGCAGGGCACCTCAAGACCAACTCAGTACACATGACTGGTGCATTTTATCTCTAACAATCTGTAAGTCTTGTTTTTATGTACTACAGATGCTACATTTTATGCTCAAAACCTGGCCTATATGTTATTTCATGCTGATCCTTCTGAGATATTAAATCCATTTTTGTGTGTGGCAGTAACAGTATAATGTGATACTTCATTTTCCTCTTTCATATTCATCCTCAATGTTCGAATACACAACCTAGTCCATGGCCAACGTACCTTTTTCGTCCTAGGGTAGCTCTGAGTGGAAGCTAGCAATTTTTGAAGCATTGTCCATCTTTGTGTTCTCTTCAATTATAATGTCACAAAAAGTGCTAAAATCCTATCTCAGCACCTGTAGCTTGTGTTGAATTTCACATTTATTCCATAGATTTAGTTTTGTAAACTGTATCAATGGATAGTTAATACTTAATAGGAAATATTTCATATACATATCCAATGTTTGGTCATTTTTACACTCACCTACCTAAACGAGAAATCGTTACCTACTCCAATTTTTTGTCTTTTTACACTTTACTACTTTTTGTAGACGGAACAAAATATTCCATAGTCGGCGACAATTTTAGCCTGTCATTGGTTCTAATATAACTTTTCATTAAAAACAGTCTTAACACCGATGCAGAAGGTACCAGTCAGGGTTCAAACCCAACTGATATGCAACACCACACGATTGAGAATCTAGAGCTACGCATGCTCGTGGTCGATCTTTTTGTATAAATAATTGTATGGTCAAGTTAGTTTGAATTTGGTGTATATATATGGCTGGAAAATTGTATTTTGTCGTTCTGTAAATTGATTTTTGTTGGTTGGTGTGTTGACGACTTTTAATTTTAGTTCACTTATCTTTTCTAGGCTCTGAAATATGGTGCTTCTTAACAATATAAAAATCAATAAACAATACTACCAACAAACTTGAAATAGAGTAAACAATTGATAGATACCTTTAGTATAACAATATTAAAGTACCACAATATAAAAAGCAACAATTTGATGCAGGAAGCGTCTAAAGAAACCGTTGATTTCTTGAATGAAATACCGGTAGACACAAGATTAAGGATAAACCTTACTTTTATTTCATTTCTCTCTTCCCTCTTCACAAGCCAATATCCTTTCTTTTAAAGGTTTACAAAGAGATGGTCAAACATAATAATTGTTCTTGAATTTGAAGGACAATAAATATAGATTGGACTGAAATTTAAATTATGACTCTTCATTCTTGACTCTTCATGAACTTTCATCCGCATCATTCACGCCCGGTTGAAAACGATTCGACCTCGAATCGCTAGTAGTAGCGTCGCTAGGTATGTTCTCCCCAGTATAAGGAACAAGGTGTTTAACATTGAAGACATCCGAAGTACGAAGGTGAGCCGGTAAACGTAGACGATAGGCATTAGGATTGATGACCTGGATGACTTCAACTGGTCCGATCTTGCGAGACGCAAGCTTGTTATATTCATGTTGAGGAAAACGATCCTTAGTTAAAATGGCCCACACCAAATCCCCTTCTTGGAATATCACGGTGCGTCGTTTTGAGTCTGCACGACTTTTGTACTCTACAGTTGAAGACTCGAGTTGCGTTTTGGTTTGCCCATGAATACGCTGAATGTCATGGATGAGGTCTTCGGCTCTTCGATCTGTAGGAACTTGAGACGGTACAGGTAGCAAATCTGTTGGTCCTCTTGGCAAAATTCCATAAACAATCTGGAATGGGGATAAATGAGTGCTGCGATTAATAGAAGAATTGTGGGCGAATTCTGCTTGTGGAATTATTGCATCCCAAGATTTTGGCTTTTCACCAACGAGACAACGGAGAAGATTTCCGAGTGATCTATTAACCACCTCAGTTTGACCGTCTGTTTGCGGGTGGTAGGCGCTGCTAAACAGGAGGGTGGTGTTCGTTAGTCGCCACAACGAACGCCAAAAGTGGCTCATGAATCGTGTATCCCGATCAGATACAATAGAGGTAGGGAGGCCATGAATGCGATAAACTTCTTTAAAGAAGAGTTGCGCGACGTGGAGTGCGTCAGTGGTTTTCTTACAAGGAATAAAGTGTGACATCTTCGAGAAACGATCTACAACAACAAAGATCGAATCGAAACCTTTTTGAGTACGCGGAAGTCCTAACACGAAGTCCATGCTCAAGGCCACCCATGGGACTGAAGGAATTGGTAATGGACTGTATAGTCCAGCATTGGAGGCCGCTCCTTTTGATATCTGGCATATGCGACATCGAGAGACAAATTTTGCAATTTCTCGTCGTGCTGAAGGCCAAAAATAACGTCGCAATACCAGATCGATGGTTTTGTCTCTGCCCACGTGTCCTGCCGAGTGGAGCTCACTAATCAATTTATAGCGCAAACTACAATTCGGAATGCACAATGCCAGACCCCTGAATAAAAAACCTTCATGTAAATGATATTTGCCGTCCGAGCCATCTTTGAGGTTCTGAAAAATGGGACCAAAAAATGGATCACTTGTGTACAAATTCCTTATGTCATCAAAACCTGGGATGTCGATACGAAGCTCCGAAAGTAAAAATGAGCGACGACTTAAAGCATCAGCTACACGATTAGAGCTTCCTGATATGTGGCGAACCACAAATGTGAACTGCTGGAGAAAAGCCGACCATTTAGCATGTCGGGCAGATATGTTCGTTTGAGACGATTGGTGTTTGAGAGCCTCGTGATCCGAGAATAAAATAAATTCTCGATGGAAAAGATAGTGTCTCCAATTTTGAATGGCCCGTACGATAGAATAGAACTCGATATCGTACGTAGAATAACGAATTTGTGCTCCAGAGAGTTTTTCACTATAAAAAGCAATGGGACGCCCCCCTTGGCTAAGTACAGCTCCTATGGCTAGCTTTGAAGCATCACAATTTAGTTCAAACGGTGAAGCAAAGTCAGGTAGAATAAGAAGAGGAGCTGATGTGAGCTTTTGCTTGATGATATTGAATGCCTTAGCTGCATCCGTTGTCCATACAAATTCTTTCTCTTTCATGACATTTGTAATTGGCATCATAATTGTGGAAAAATGATGAATAAAACGACGATAGAATGAAGCCAGACCGTAAAAACTCCGTGCGGTCGTGATAGATGTAGGGGTGGGCCAATCTGTAATGGCTTGTAGTTTTGACTCATCGACTTGAATTCCTTTAGAAGAGATGCGATATCCCAAAAATACTATAGAATCCACCAAAAAATTGCACTTGTTCGGAGCCGCATAGAGTTGAGAATTTCGTAGGATCAGAAAAACTGCACGAAGATGCTCAAGATGTGTTGTCGTTGATTTACTATAGACGAGGATATCGTCAAAGTATACGACCACACAAATGCCAATAAGGGGTCGAAGAGTTTGGTTCATCACTCTCATGAATGTGCTGGGTGCATTGGAAAGGCCAAAAGGAATCACCATCCATTCAAATAGGCCTTCACGAGTTTTGAAAGATGTTTTCCATTCGTCGCCGGGGCGGACACGAATTTGATGATAGCCACTCCGTGAATCGAGCTTGCTGAACACACTAGCCCCGGCAAGTTGATCAAGTAGATCCTCTAAACGAGGAATTGGGAAGCTATAGCGAATGGTGATTTTATTAATGGCTCTGCTATCGACACACATTCTCCAATCACCTGTCTTCTTTGGGATGAGTAAAGCTGGGACTGCACAAGGGCTAATGCTTTGTCGTATAAGGCCTTTTTGCAGCAGTTGTTCGACCTGTCGACGAAGTTCCTCATGCTCTTTAGGACTCATTCGATAGTGAGGGCGGTTGGGTAAAGGAGCACCTGGAATCAAATCGATTTGGTGTTGTATATCTCGCAACGGGGGTAAACCTGGAGGTAACTCCTCCGGAAAAATATCCGAAAACTCTTTCAATAATTTGGTGAGAGCGAGCGAATTGTTGGAATGTTCAGTGAATAATTGAGGTATAATCAAGAATATGGCAGTGGCATTATTTGCCTCTTTCAAGAAATCTGGTCGAGACAGTAGCATAATGGTTTTTTCACTATTTTTCATAGGTGGTGCTGGAATAGATGGTAGCAGTGTAAATTTTTGGCCTCTCACAGTGAACGAATAGGCATTGCGTCGTCCCTCATAAAGCACGTCACGGTCGAACTGCCATGGTCGGCCGAGAAGAAGATGACATGCATCCATTGGAACAACATCACACCAGACCTCATCCGAGTAAGATGTTCCAATTGAGAAAGAGATAAGGGCGCGCTTGTTAACAGCCACTCGTTGACCCTGTTGCAACCATGCTAAATTATACGGGTGCGGGTGAGCTTCAGGCGTAATGTTTAGTTTTGTGAGGGCATCGGCTGCGATGACGTTCTCACAAGACCCTGAATCGATTATGAAGCGACAAACTCGTCCTTTAATCGTGCAAGTAGATTCAAAGATGACATTGCGCATCGTCATGTCAGACTGTTGTTTGGGTTGAAGAAAAGTACGACGCAGGACCAAAGCATTGCCAGTATCTCCATGTAATAACTCATGTGAATCATTAAAAATAGGTTCCTCATCATAGATAGGAGGAGTTGAGTACTGATCATCCTCATTTTCGAGGCCATGGTCAGTAGGAGGTAAATCATCAAGTAAGAGACCCCGGTTACGCCGCGGACAACCTGAAATGTGATGGCCTTTTTCCCCACATTTAAAACACGCTCCAGGGCGAGATTGTACTGTGTTTGCCGAAGGAGTATCAGGCTTTTGTGGGAGAGTTGGTGAAGGACGTGAATTGCTGGTCGACGTCGAATGATCCTTATGAAAATTGTTTGAAGGAAGAAAAGAGCCTCCACGATAATTAAACTGTTGCTCCAAAATTCTCGCTCGTTGATAGGCATCGGAGACAGATATGGGCGAGAATAAATTAAGCGTATCACGAAATTGGAGTCTTAATCCTCCAATGAAACGGGACACCAGTTGATCTTGTGATTCAGAAATATCAGCTCTTGCCAATAATTGGTAGAACTCTTCTGCATAAGCTTCAACAGTGCGAGTACCTTGTCTAAGATTTTGTAATTTTTGGTATAACACTCGTTCATAATTGAATGGGACAAATTCTGCTCTCAAATATTTGATAAATTTTTCCCAAGATAAGAAGGGAGATTTACCGAGACGCAGACGTGACGCCTTGAGTTGCTGCCACCAAGCGACTGCTCTTCCACGGAGTCGAGTTACAACTAGTTGTACACGACGATCGGAGGGAATTTCTGTGTACGTTAAGATCTCCTCAACTGCTGACAACCAATCTAGAAAATTATCTGCATCCATAGATCCTTTAAATTCAGGAAGATCTGTTTTAAATGTTGTGTGACCATGATCGAATCGAGGTTGTTGACGAGAATTCGGAGCAGCAAAGGGGTTTTCAGGAGTTTCTTCATCGTCTTCGGAGGAGGCATTGAAACCGTGTGGATCATTGGGTGTAAGTGGTGGTTGTTGTCGAGATTCTTGCGACGCTAAAAGTTGTGCCAAACTATGCTGAATTTCAGCCATTTGAGTCTGAAAATCATCCATTCGCCGATTGATGTTGGCGACTTCTTGTTTGGTTGATTGATTATGTTGATTACGCGGCGGCATATTAAGGATGGTGGCTGGACTTCTGATACCAGATGATGCAGGAAGCGTCTAAAGAAACCGTTGATTTCTTGAATGAAATACCGGTAGACACAAGATTAAGGATAAACCTTACTTTTATTTCATTTCTCTCTTCCCTCTTCACAAGCCAATATCCTTTCTTTTAAAGGTTTACAAAGAGATGGTCAAACATAATAATTGTTCTTGAATTTGAAGGACAATAAATATAGATTGGACTGAAATTTAAATTATGACTCTTCATTCTTGACTCTTCATGAACTTTCATCCGCATCACAATTTATCTGATCAAAACACACTAATTCTTCCCAATAAAAATGGATATAAAAAACAATATACAAACTCTAACAATGATGGACTCCCAACCAAACAATTGCTGACAATGAGTGCTCGACCTGATAGGAGAAGGAAGACCCGAATATATGCGGGAAGTTACAATTCTGAGAATGATGTGCTCATTAGTGAGCGTTTGGTATATACAGTTGTCATCCAACGAAAGCGTTAACGATCAAAAAAGGGTCCCAACCTATAGATAAGGCGTTAGCGCTTGACTAATACTTCGTATAACATATGTAGGGCTTCCTTTTTTAGCCCAATCGGAATCGATTCTATGATTGAATAGCATATTCCTCTCATAAGAGCAGAAATTCAATATTACTTGCTAACTTTAATGTCAAGTTCAACCAAAGACCATTGTTTTCAAGAAAACTAGTTTTCCCTCCAGAATTTGATTTTGGATTTGACCAAAATAACCTTATGAAACAGAAACACACCTCCGAAACTGCAAGGCTATCTTGTCATTCCACAACACTCCGAGCTCTTTTTCTGTTCCTTATCCATAGCCACAGACAGGCGACAGCTTTCAAATAAAAAATAATCTAAATTAAAAATCCCATTTTTTCTTCTGCACACCTACATTCTCAAGAACAGAGAGGTTTGATCGAATCAAATTCAACATTATATTTCATCATCTTCAAAAATCAAAAAAATGCATTTCCACTTCACACAAAATGCCCAATCCCTCGACCCCCAAATCGCTTCTTCACATTTCCCTTCTTTTTTCTTTGATTCAGCTGATAAACCCTTCGAGCCCACGTGCAAATCCATCGAATTTTTCCAAGAAATTCCTGAATCTCGCTCGCCGGAACCCAGAGCCACTCATCGGAAGCATAAAGGCGGCGTCTTTGGGTAAAACCCAGGTCGTCATTCAAGGAGGAGCCACGATCTCAAGCGAAAACAACACCTTCGAGCTAGGGTTCTTCGCCCCGAACGTCGACTACCGATGGTACCTCGGGATCTGGTTCGCTTCCATCCCGATCTCAACCAACGTATGGGTCGCGAACCGAGAAAAACCCATCAAGAATCTGTCGTCGGCGAGCGCGGAGATAACCGAGGACGGAAGATTCGCCGTGGTTGACCGGGAATCAAGAACCGTCGTCTGGGAAACGAACAACATCCGAAAGGGTAGCGATTTGCGGCTTCTGGAACAGGGGAACCTAGTGCTCCTGTCGAGCGACGGCAGCGTTGTCTGGCAGAGCTTCGACTCTCCATCCGACACGTGTCTCCCCGGGCAAAACATGACAGCTGGCAATCTTCTCGTTTCCTGGAAGAGCTCGATCGATCCGAGCCCCGGAAGGTACTCGCTTCGCCTGAAACCTCCTGATTACGGTGAGATCTCCACTTCTTATAACTACAACAGTGTTGTGTCTGAGTATTGGAATACTGGTAAATGGAGTGGGGATGGATTCGAAGGCGTGCCGGAGATGACGATTCCTTACATATATAAATTCGTATTCGACAACCCTTTCACTCCGAATGCGAGTTTCCGTATGGTGGAGGTCCCGTTGGACAACGGCGTGAAGCCTCCCCTGTCGAGGTTCGTGTTTGACCACTCAGGCCAGGTCAGGCAGTTCACGTGGTCCCCGCAAAACGGAGGGTGGACCACCTTCTGGTCTCAGCCACAAGACGTGTGCCGAGTCTACGGGCTGTGCGGGAACTTGGGGTTGTGTAACGGGAACCCGCTCAGCCCCTGCCAGTGTTTGGACGGTTTTGCCCCTGCGAGCCGCGTTTCTTGGGGGAAGGGCGATTTTTCTGAGGGGTGTCGGATAAAGGGGAACGAATCTTGCGACGAGAGCGACGTGTTCGAGGAGGTTGGGTCCGTCAGCCACGAGAGGACTGCGCTCGTCTCGTTTACCGGGACCCGGGCAGAGTGCGAAGGCGCGTGCTTGAAGAACTGCTCTTGCGTGGGATTGTATCACGACTCGAGGAGTAACGTTTGCCGGAATTTGTACGGGTCGATTTTGAACTTGCGCAATGCGACTTCAGATACATCGTTGTACTTGAGGGTTCCGACGAGTACTGGTTCGGGGAAGAGGAGGGCGGAAACGAAGAGAAGCTTCTTGTTTATCGGATCGATTTGTTGTGTTGTCGTGATACTGAGCATGGGAGGTATTATATTTTCGTACATGAAGACACGAAGAAGGGGAGAAGAAGACGAATGCGATATGAGTAATCTACAGGTGTTTTCTTACAAGGAGCTGCAATCTGCTACAAAGGGGTTCTCCTCGAAGCTCGGGCAGGGAGGGTTCGGGGCGGTTTTCCATGGCACGCTGAGAGACTCATCCTCCGTGGCAGTGAAGAGGCTCGAGAGGCCCGGAGGAGGTGAGAAGGAGTTTCGGGCCGAGGTTTGCACGATCGGGAGCATACAGCACGTGAACCTCGTGAGGCTGAGAGGTTTCTGCTCGGAAGGGTCCCACCGCCTCCTTGTCTACGAGTACATGGAGAACGGGCCCCTGAGCTTGTACCTGAAGCCCGACGGGCCGAGCCTGAGCTGGGAGGCGCGGGTGCGGGCCGCGGTGGGGACGGCGAGGGGGATCGCGTACCTGCACGAGGAGTGCCGGGACCGGATAATACACTGCGACATCAAGCCCGAGAACATACTCCTGGACGGGGGGTTCGGCCCAAAAGTGTCGGACTTCGGGCTGGCGAAGCTGGTGGGCCGAGACTTCAGCCGGGTGGCGGCAACGATGAGAGGCACGTGGGGGTACATGGCCCCCGAGTGGATTTCGGGGGTGGATATTACTGATAAAGCTGACGTGTACAGTTTTGGGATGACGTTGCTGGAGGTGATTGGGGGGAGGCGGAATGTGGAGGGGGGGCCCGCAGGGGAGGAGGAGAGGTGGTTTTTCCCGCCGTGGGCGGCGAGGAGGATAATTGACGGGGAGGTGGGGGAGGTGGTGGACGGGAGGCTGGGAGGGGAGTACGACGGGGAGGAGGCGGGGAGGATGGGGATGGTGGCGGTTTGGTGTATACAGGATGAGGAGTCGGTGAGGCCGGGGATGGGGGTGGTGGTCAAGATGCTGGAAGGGGTGGTGGCGGTTCCGGTGCCGCCGCCGCCGAAGATGCTGCAGGCGCTCGTCTCGGGGGACTCGTTCCGAGGGGTCGTCGACGTGGAGGAAGACGAGGAGGAGGAATGATAATAATTAATATGGAGTTAATGCTTTTGGGGGAATTACGAATCTACCCCTGAGGTTAAATTTACATAATTACGAATTAGCCGTGTTCAACTGCCTTCTTGTTTTTCTATGTTAAGCTAATGTATCTGTTACCCAAATGACAATATTACCCCCACCACACACAATGTGTATAAATGAGGATCATCGGACGGCTGACCTCAGTGAGGCGTCGTCCGTGTTCCTTGCAAATGGCAACTATCCGTTGACAAGATTTGAAGACCTTTTGGTTGATAGAGAGTCTGTCGAGTTGTGGTCTATTGCGACGCCTTCAATATATTATGTGTAGTTATTGAATTAATTCGTATTTTCCTCGGGCATGTCGAGTAAGTTGAGCTATGGATTGTTGCCATTTCTTTGTCGTATGTCATCGCAAATTAACTTGTCGTTCGGATTCTTGGTTAGTTTGTTCCGATTTCATGAATGAATAACAACATTATACTCCATGTTTCACTACTTTGGTTAGCATGATTATTGGCATTAGTTACATTTGATTCTGTACGATTTAATCCAAACTAAAAAAATGTTTGGAAAAATAAAAATAAAAATATTTGTATCTTCAGTGGTGGGTAGAGTTTTTGGGTAATGAGTAGACCACATGTTTCCAACTCATACTTTTACTGAATAGCATCTCCAATAAAAAGTAAGGATTGTTTTAGGTACAAGTTGTACACATATTCGTCACGTCAAAAATTATTTAACTCCTAACTCATACAGTGGATTCTAACTCAAAAACATAGTTTATAATCCAACTATTATATTTTATATATTATATTTTATTTACAATAATTGATTAATTATTAAAAAATAATATTAAAACTACCTAAAACCAGCCACTAATTGGTAGAATTATTTCTACCCTAATACACTACTATATGCCACATCATCCAATCTCCGATATATTGAGATACAGGTACATCTCTACCTCCCTATTGGAATCCAATTAGGTAATTGGAAGAGTTAAAAAAAAAATTTAGAGCATCTCCAATGGGAAATTGGAAGTAGAAAAACAAATGGAGAGGTCGAGTTTCGATTTTATTTTATTTCGAGACAAACTAATATTATATAATTTTATTTTGTTATAATCCAATTTTTTTATGTGTGAAAAATAAATGATTAAAATAGTTGAAAATGTAAATAGTTTGAATCCCATATTGAACAATGAACGAAAATTAATATTCTTATGAACATAAAGAGTACATAGTATTTCAACTTTGAACCAGTCCATAAAACCTAGAATTATGATTATTGGTCATTTTGATTAGTGTAAATGTTAAAAAATCCAGTCCATAAAACCTTGAATTATGATTATTGGTCATTTTGATTTTGATAAGTGTAAATGTTAAAAAATGCACGAAATGAGATAGCAAAACATTTTATTTGCACTAGAAGTTAAAAAATCATTGTTTTACAAAAAATGGCTGAAATATCAAAAAACATTTTTTTTACACTAAATGGCTGAAATATCAAAAAACATTTTTTTTACACTAAATGGTTGAAATACCCTTACTTATTTGCCTCACACAAGACAAAATTTTCTCTTTTTTAAGGAGAGTGTATTCAATTCGGATTGTATTGAATTTTTATGAATTTTAAAAAATCCAAAAAACCCAGAATTATTTAATTATTTTTGTTAGAAACTTTAATTTTAATTTATGATCGAAACTTTTATCTTAATTCTATAAAAAATCACATTTTTTAAAATTTATTATTATAATAATTATTATTATTATATATTTTTTATTATTATTATGATTAATTTTATTATTATTATTGTTATTGCTATTATTGTTATTACATTGTATGTTTGTTGAAAGAAATAAGTAATTTTTTCGTTGTGTTTTTAGAATTTAACAAAATCTTTCTTTTTAACCAAAGATTTTCAAAAGTGAAACTTCTTTTTTATATTTTTTAACAAGAATCAATTAAAATCTATTGACTATTAAAATCTATAGACTTTTCAATACCTTCGGATTTTTTAAAACTTTTTAAAATTCTAATTGAATACCTCCAAATTTTAAAAATTCGGATGGAATACTCATAAACTTTAAAAGTTCATTAAAATCCAATAGACTGTCAATTGAATACCCCTCATAATTTTTTCTTTTAATAAAGTTATTGTTTGTGGAATCGGTGTATTTGTTTAGCGAATGTTAGTTTACAATTTTGTCAAATATATTTATTTTATTTATCAGCAAAAGGTGTATTTGTTTAGCGAATGTTAATTTACAATTTTGTCAAATATATTTATTTTATTTATCAGTTTTGCGGCGAATCTATTTTTCTTTCAATTTTTTTATGAGTTTTTGAGCAAATCTTTTTTTTTTGAATATTTTTATTGTTGAATTCATATTATTTACGCATGTATTAAATACCAAACATTTTACCAATCATTTTTCACCATAATGTTATAATTAAATAGTCTAATTATAATAAAATAAAATTGTGAGCACAATAAAATTATTTTTTGAAAAGACAAAATGAGAATAGAAAGTTCAGAAAAAAAAATGAAAAATAGAAAAGCAAATATGCAGAAGTTCACTTATTGAGGATGAGGATGTAAGTCACGTTTGCCATCTTGAAACCTTCGTCTTCACCGATCTTTTGCCGAAGAAATCCACCGAAAAAGAACTTCACAGATCTAGATCTACATACATAGATTCGTTGACGAAGAACTCCATCGCCAGTCCTCGCCGATTTGCGGAAGTCACCGGTCTTGATGGTCGTATTAAACACCAGGCCACACTTCTTCAAGAGGAGGTTGGTCGCCTTCATTCCAATGTCTTGATAACCCTCTGATCGCCTTCATTCGTGGATAGTTCATAAAACATTGAATCAGCGGCTTGGGAAGCCGATCAAGTACGTGTTCGTAGCAAGCAATATGAGAACGCATTTTGTCGTACCATTTTCCAGCAACATGATTCTCGCATAGTTTCTCTTCGTTCTCCCCTCTTCATCCTTGCGAGGAGCAAAGACGCGTAGTCCACGAGACTTTGACCTGCTGAAAGCCTCTACCTCATATTTTCTAGGTGATGGGCGAAATCACCTCTTGCAACATTGAAAGTGAAATCCATGAAGTTAGGTTCGTCGGCCATCTTTATTTGTATAACGGAAAATGAAAATGACTTTTCAAACGACTAACCTTTATATACCCATCAAATGGGTCCGGCCCATTGGGCCTTTCCATGTGTTAAAAAATAGAATTTTAAGATGTTTTCAATTATATTAAATGGTAATATTTGAATTAAACAAAAACTATAATACTCTTGTTTTAAAACTTAACAATTATATTTAATAAATTAATGAATATGGAGCATTGTCTGTTTCATTTCAACCTTAAAATGTTTGTGTTCATTGGTTGCATTGGTTCAATTTCAACTTTAAAATTTAATTAGTTTGTTGAATATGGAGCATTGTCTGTTTCATTTCAACCTTAAAATGTTTGTGTTCATTGGTTGCATTGGTTCAATTTCAACTTTAAAATTTAATTAGTTTGTATATTGACGTGGAGCATTGTTTGTGCCCATTGTTTTCAATTCCAACCTTAAAAAATAAATTAGTTTTTTTAGTATATAGATGTGGAACATTGCGTAAGTAAAACCAAGTTTTTTTAATTAATGCATGTGGAGCATTGTCTAAGTAAAACCAGTTATTTTAGTGTATTTATTATGAATATGTAGCATTGTTTGTGTCTTGGTTCATTCTCAATTTAAGTAAAACCAATATTATATGTATGTGGAGCATTGTTTGTGCATATTTAAGAATAACAAAAAAAAGAATTTCTATTATTGGAAAGGCAAAACATTAATTACTATTCGAAATTTAATAGAGGAACGAGAAGAGCAACAACGTACAATATTTTGTTCCAACAAACATTAACTATGTGTTTGTTACAATATTTTGTTCCAACAAACATTAACTTCAATTAGTGTCTGTGTTTGTTGTTCTCCACACATATGAATTCAGATGCAATCTAACATCTCAATTTATTTTAACACAATTTAAAATATCTTTTTAAATTCACTCAAAAATTATTTTAAAGTGTTCATAAATAATTTAAAATATATTTAAAATGTTTTTAAAAATAAAAACTTATTTTACTGGACTTTAAAATATTTAAAAACTATTTAAAATTATTTTAAAATAAATTAAAATGTTATAAAGGTATTTAAAATCATTAAAATCTCATAAATATGCTTTTGTATTTTTTTTTGTATTTTTTATATATTTTAAGACTTTTGAATACCTCCCAATTTTTTAAGATTTTTTAAAATCCTAATTAAATACATTCGGATTTTAATGACTTTTAAAAATCCGGATTAAATACAAATAGACTTTAAAAATCCATTAAAATCCAAAAAACTCTTAATTTAATACACCTCATAATTCTTGCTTTTAATAAAGTTATGTTTGTGGAATCGTGTATTTGTTTGGCGAATGTTATTTTAAAATTTTGTCAAATATATTTATTTTATTTATCAGTTTTGAGGCGAATCTATTTCTTTCAATCTTTTTATTAATGAATCCATATTTTTTTATTTTTTTGAGTTTTGGAGCAAATCTTTTTTTTTGTTGAATATTTTGATTGTTGAATTCATATTATTTACGCATGTATTAAAT
Organism: Euphrasia arctica; assembly: GCA_014843705.1. Lineage (NCBI taxonomy): Eukaryota > Viridiplantae > Streptophyta > Magnoliopsida > Lamiales > Orobanchaceae > Euphrasia > Euphrasia arctica. The sequence goes on from JACOMQ010001654.1 coordinate 19,853, forward strand.
ACCAAACATTTTACCAATGATTTTTCACCATAATGTTATAATTAAATAGTCTAATTAAAATAAAATAAAATTGTGCACACAATAAAATTATTTTTTGAACAGAAAAAATGAGAATAGAAAGTTCACATAAACAAATGAAAATAGACAAGTAAATATGTTGAGTTCACTTGTTGAGGATGAGGATGTAGGTCACATTGGCCATCTTGAAACCTTCGTCTTCACCGATCTCTTGCCGAAGAAATCCACCGAAAAATAACTTCACAAATCTAGATTTACCTATATAGATCCGTCGACGAAAAACTCCATCGCCAGTCCTCGCCGATTTGTGGAAGTCACCGGTCTTGATGGTCGTATTAAACACCAGGCCACACTTCTTCAAGAGGAGGTTGGTCGCCGCCGTCTTCGGGAGGAGATTTTCTTAGAGGGTGAAAGAGATTTTTTGATATTTGAATGATTAATTAGTTTATGAAGTTGGTATTTATACTTGGAAATTTAGGGATTTTGAATGATTAAATTTGTCACGGCGAATGTGGATTCGCCACGGCGAATGTGAGATTCGCCACGGTGAAAAAAGTTGAGGGTATTTTCGGAAGTTCACAGCTTTTGTGTACAAAAAAATAGTTTTTTTATCTTATAATGTAAATAAGATGTATCACTATTCCAATTTAATGTACTTTTATTTTTCTTTCTTTTGATTATAAGTTGATTATACTATTCTTAGACTAGTAGAGGTCCAAGAAAAATCTCGAAAGACTCAACGCCAACTTATAATCTACATGACCAAGGATCATAATCAAAACTCATAAATTCATAATCGAAATGACCAAGAATCATAATCAAAGGTTAATGAATTTAGTCAAAAATTGAAAGACCATTTACTCTTCATATCTGTTCGTAAGAGCAATAATATCAAACATACCTTTTATAATTGGTTGTCATTATTACAACATTTCATTTGGAGATGAAATTTTTAATATTCTCATTTCAATAATGTATTTTTTCGTGACTAATTTACTAATTTATTTTCTATTTATCGAAATCGAATATTAACAAAATAAAATATTACAATTATCAATGAACTTCAAATTACGGTACAAATTAATTTCATCTTTAATTAATAATTAGCCATATATAAATTAGCCAAATATTGGTCAAATTAATATTTAATTTTGATTTTTTCAACAATTTATCTATTGTTTTCACGAAATTTCATATAAATATTTTGTGCAATGAACAAATATTGTCTTACACAATATTTTAACACTGGAATGCTTATAAGCTTAGAGAGAAGAGATTGTTAGTACAATCAGTCAATCAGATGTGTGATTGAAGACTTTGAAGTCATATTTCTCTCAACTACAATGCTTTTATTTATACTAATCAAATGGGTGAACCAAAAGACAAATCAAATGTCAAATCATTATAAAAAAATTCTATATATTTTATAAAATATATAATAATTTTTTGATAACTTTTCAAATGACTATTAAAATTAGTCTAGCCCAACCGCTTAAGTCAACTAAAAATTTCAACTAATTTTACTCAACCTAAAAACTAGTAAGCACAAACCATAATAATCATAGATGTTATTATTTAACAAGCTCAATACAAATTAATTTTGTACTTGTTACACTCTTATAGACCCAAGAAAAATCTCGGAAAAATTAAAATCATAATCCAAATAGAAAAATCTCGAAAAGTTAAAATCATAACTTAAATAACAGAGAATAATAGTTCAAGTTTAATGCAATAACTCAATGTTGAAACTTTCTCTACTACTTATATAACATCACAAAAGTATTATAATCCAAATAACAGAGAATAATAGTTCGAGTTTAATGCAATAACTCAATGTTGAAACTTTCTCTACTACTTATATAACATCACAAAAGTATTAATTTTCAAGTTTAATGCAATAACTCAATGTTGAAACTTCCTCTACTACTTATATAATAACATCACAAAAGTATAAATTTTCAAAATCTCGGAAAGTTAAAATCATAATCCAAATAGGAGAGAATAATAGTTCAAGTTTAATGCAATAACTCAATCTTGAAATTATCTCTACTAAATAACTCAATGTTAATGTGTGATTAAAACTTTTCACATTCTCCAATGTGGGATTGTTACTTTTGACATTTTCAAAGAATTTTAATTTTAATTTTCTCTCCACATTCAATGTGGAATTGTGACTTTTTACATTTTTAAGAATATTAATTTTCTCTCCATTTTCATTGTGACTATCCACATTCTCAACAATTAATATAATGACCTTTTATAATAGTTCTTACAAACTCATTATCCACATTCAATGTGGGACGATGACTATTCACATACTCTACAATTAATACAATGATTTTTTATAATGGTTCTCACAAATTCATCATCTACCACATTTCAATGTGGGATGAGACTTTAAAATTCTCATTCAATAATGTCTTTTCATTTGGATAATTCTATCATTTATTTATCACTCACCAAAAAATTGAATCTTAACGAGATAAAATACTATTATTATCTACGCAACTCCCTACAAAATTATCAACAAACTAATTCTAGCTTAAATTAATATTTAGCCATAAAAAATCAGTCAAATATTGGTTAAATCAAATATTTTATTCTAATTTTTTCAACACCGAATTAATATACAGTTACATTATCAATGACTATTTTTTGAGAGCCATATTTTAGCTTTGCAAACTCAATACTTTTTAACACATTTTGTCATCAACTCTTGCACATCTAAAACTTTTCAAGAGATAAATATCTATCTTAAAATTGTTTGAGAGCAAACATGATTAATTTTAGATTTTTTATGAACATTGTTTTAAAAAAATTGTATATGTTATTCGTACCAACAAATTATATCTCATTTCATGGTCATTCATTTATAAAAATTCAAAAGTTAAGTGTGTTGGAGTGTGGAAAAAACACCAAAGTGACCCTTAACAAATATTTCAAAGAAGCATTTGGATGGAGAAAGAAGTGCGTTGAAAAAGACACGTTATTTTGTGGAAGAATATTATACTCGAAAGATTTTATTGGTAATTGAGCTGACACATAACGTCGACCACATCCAAAGTTTTAATAAAAAAAATCTTACCGCAACAACTTTTAATTTATATCCTTTAATAGCTTTAAATTTTGATCTTTTTGGCTTTCAATTTTCTAAAAAATGAGGTTGATATTAGCTCAATTGAATCTTGACGAAATAGATGAATTAACAAGAATATTGAAAAAGTATAACAAGAAGAACAAACCATATGATTAGAATCACGGGTATCAACAATCCAAGGAGAATTGGAGATTTGCACAATTGTAATTTCTTAATTTTAATGTCGAAGAATTGTTACATCTTTTTTAAAAATGCATCTCATCCAAAGCAAAATAAATGTAAAACTTTCTTGGCAATTTTTACCGCATACTACTGTGTGTACAAAATATTGTAAATGTAGTAGGACACATTATCAATTATAAATGATAATTGAAAAATATTGTACATGTACTAGGACACATTATCAATTATAAATGATAATTGAATGATTATATAAAAATTATATTGATAAATAATTAATATATTTTTAAATGATAATTTATGTTTTATGTAAAAACTAGTCTCAACACCCGTGCGATGCACGGAAAAGTTTTAGCTAACATTGTTATTATGTACAATTTAATATATTAAAAAAATTAATGTATGATGTTTATACTCCATTAGTTTGGTGTTGAAGTTTATAAGACTTTAATAATTTTTGTAATACACTATTAGCTAGGTTGCATTGTTTCAAGTATTAGTATTATTTTTTAAGCTTTTTTTCTCTTCACAAAATAAGGTTATTTCAATTCTAAACAATTAAATTTCAATTGTCGTGTGAATACAGATAATAATAAGAGTTAATTCATCATTATAAATTTTGAAACATTTCTTTGTACACTACATTTTTTGTTCTATTGGTAAGCTTTCACTCTCGTCACAGAGTAAAAGATTCAACCCGACTCTCGACGTGACTCTCGACACCGCAACATAGAGTTGTCCATGCGTAAATACCGGCTTCTTTAAAAATATACCAACCTTAGACGAAGACCGACCTTGGCTCTTATTAATCGTCATAGCATACGATATAGCATACGACTCTTATTAATCGTCATAGCATACGGCGTCAAAGTAATTCGAGGGACAAAGACCAATTTCCCAACATTTTTTCCTCCTAAAACTTTTGCATCGATGACATAATTACCGAGTTTTGTTACAACTAACCGCATACCATTGAAAAGTCCGGCAGAAAGATCAAAATTACGCAACAACATTATCGGTACACCAACCTTGCAAATACAAAACAAAAATTAAATCAATACAATCAAATGACATTATTAATAAGTTTTTGAGGAATAACAAAAGAAATACAGTAAATATTAAACAACATAAGAATTCATGTGCACAAAGCATAATATACATACCTTAAACTTCAATTCATGATTTGGAACTCCGGAACACCTGATGGTATTTAGAAACTCTACGGAATGCATTTGTTCAAACATATTAACTCCACATTCGGTAAGCGCAATAGAATCCGAACTCAAGTAAATCTTTTTGTCGGTAGTATGCATCGACACCATATAATCGTTAATGCTATATATATACTTCATAAAGCGTTGGAGCCAGAATGGCCCTCCCTTGTAAGATTCTCACTACCGATGTGTTTATGAAAAGAAGTGTACGTTGTTTGGACAATGGATTCTATATAATTATCGTACTAAGTTATCAAAAACTTTTCATGAATATCTATATAGGCTTCTCCCGTCGTTGTCATCGCCAAGAGTATCATCCCCAAAATCAGATATTCAATCCAAAAACTCTCGTAGAAAAAGATAATCATTTCAATTGTCAATATTTTGCATCATTGTATTTTTCGTAAAATGGAAAATTTTGCAATCGCTCATATCTTAGAATAATTAATCGTGGCAAGAACAAAAAAAATTCGAGCTAGAATTTCTAGTTTGTGGCTAGTTATTACACCCGTGCGATCCACGAAAGAGTTTTAAATTGTACCTAATGACAAATATTTTGCTCACTCTCGAAACAACAACATACAATTTTCAGTGTGTAAATATCGATCTATTAAAAAATATACTATCGTTGGACAAATAATGACCTTGACATTTATTATTCGCTGGACAAAGACTGACATTGACATTTATTAATCTACAATATAAATCTTGTCGCCATAATTTTCATCTCAATAGTTTTGTTTCGATAACATAATTACCAAGTGTTGTTATAATTACCGCTATTGCACAGACCATTGGAAGGATTGATATTTCGCAAAAATATTATCGGGACGCCAACCGTAACAACAAAAATAAAATATAAAGAATTAATCAACAAAAAGATATTAAAAAACGTGTTATTCATAAAATTAGAACTAACCAAAATACTTATTAGAACCTCGTCCACATAAAAATGTAATTTAGGGCAAAAAATATTAACCTTTAATATCTATTGATGGTTTGTTAACCCAGGACACTTGATAGTGTTTAGGAACTCAAATGAATTCATTTGTCCAAACATACTAAGTTTACGGTCGATTAGCGCAATAAAATCATAACTGAGGTAGATTATTTTGTTTGTATCATACATGGACGTCATAATCGTTAATTTCATCCACTTCGTTCAGTGTTCGGTTCTCGTCTTTCCAAAAAATAAATATCAAGAATGCGTTCATAATAAGAAGAGAATATTGCTTGAACATTGATTTTATAAAATTATCGTACTAAGTTATTAAAAAAATTATGAATATCTATATATGCTTCTCCCGTCGTTGTCATCGTCAAGAGTACCATCTCCAAAACCAGATATTCAAATATATATGTTGTGATGAGATTAATTTTTAATCATTATTAAGTAATAAATTATTTAATATATATTTATTTTTATATATATGTTTGATATAAAAAAAACTTTTTGATTCTTATTTTATTTAAATATTTATTGATTTAAAACTCGATAATATTTTTCATTTTTTTTAATTATATAGAGTGTTTTTATTTTTTTACTTAAAATTTTGGGATGTTCCAATCTCCACCCGAACCCAAGCGGGATTGAGACATGAATTAGGAATTTTTAAAATTCGAATCTCATCTTTTTCCGATAATTTATTTTCAGGACGGGACTGGATTTTTCAAATCTCACTCTGTCATGTCTCGTCTTATTCCTACCCGTACTCATCACCGAGTAAGAGCTTCTAACAACATGTAATTGTCTATGCGTAAAAGAAATTTTGGAAAACCTATTTATAAATTACAAATTTTGTTTTATTTGTAAACATTAATGTTATAGTAAATATTTCAACCCAACTTAATTAGTTACTAACATACAATTGTTGTGCTTAAATACTGACATTTTAAAAAAATTAAACATTGCACAAATATTGAGTTTTATCTCCCGTAAATAGATCGTTCTATCCGTTAAACTATTTTTTTTAACTTTGCTCGTAAATAGATCGGACCGTCCGTTAACCGAAAAATATTTCAACTCGTATTTATTAGTTACTTTTAATCGATACATACAATTTTCTATGCTTAAATACAGACATCTTAAAAAATAGCAATGTTGCACAAATATTGACTTTGCTCGTAAATAGATCGTACCGTTAACCGAAAAACTTTTCACAAAATATATTTTAGTATACACCACGTTATTTATAAAACTTGACATTTTAATGTAAGATTAATAGAATGATATAAACATTATTAATGTATAACCAACATTTTTTGTTTTTATAAAATCTATTTGAAACTCTAATACAATATATAATTAAGATATATATTTACGAAATTGAAATTAAAGATAATTGTTTGTATCATACATGGACGTCGTAATCGTTAATTTCATCTATTTCGTTCAGTGTTCGATTCTCGTATTTACAAAAAAACAAATATCAAGAATGTGTTCATAATAAGAAGAGAATGTTGCTTCAACATTGATTTTATAAAATTATGGTACTAAGTTATTAAAAAAATCATGAATATCTATATAAGCTTCTCTCGTCGTTGTCATCATCAAGAGTACCATCTCCAAAATCAGATATTCAAATATATAAATTGTGATGAGATTAATTTTTAATCATTATTTAGTAATAAATTATTTCATATATATTTATTTTTATATATATGTTTGATATGAAAAAACTTATTCTTATTTTATTTGAATATTTATTGTTTTATAACTCGATAATATTTTTCATTTTTTTTAATTATATAGAGTATTTTTATTTTTACTTAAAATTTTGGAATGTTCCAATCTCCACCCGAACCTAAGCGGGATTGAGACATGAATGACGAAATTTTAAAATTCGAATCTCATTATTTTCCGATAATTTATTTTCAGGACGGGACTGGATTTTTCAAATCTCACCATGTTTTGTCTCGTCTTATTCCCATCCGTACTCATCACCGAGTAATAGATTTTAACAACATATAATTATTTGTGCGTAAAAGAAATTTTGGAAGTCCTATTTATAAATTACAATTTTTGTTTTATTTGTAAACATTAATGTTATAGTAAATGTTTCAACCAACTTAATTAGTTACTCTTGAATCGCAACATACAATTGTCCGTGCTTAAATACTGACATCTTAAAAAAAATTAAAAGTTGCACAAATATTGAGTTTTATCTCCCGTAAATAGATCGTTCTATCCGTTAACCTAATTTTTTTAACTTTGCTCGTAAATAGATCGTACCGTCCGTTAACCGAAAAATATTTCAACCTCATATTTATTAATTACTTTGAATCGATACATACAATTGTTCATGCTTAAATACTGACATCTTAAAAAATAGCAATGTTGCATAAATATGGACTTTACTCGTAAATAGATCGTACCGTTAACCGAAAAATTTTCACAAAATATATTTTAGTATATACTACGTTATTTATAAAACTTGACATTTCAATGTAAGATTAATAGATTGATATAAACGTTATTAATGTATAACAAATTTTTTTGTTTTTATAAAATCTATTTGAAACTCTAATACAATATATAATTAAGATATATATTTACTAAATTCAAATTAAAGATATATTGAATTTATTGCATTCAATAACATAATTATCAATTTCTTTGGTTCCTTATTGCATAGATATGTAGTTGATCCAAATTCACTATAGATATTATTTTTTATCCACATTCTAACTTAAAATGAATTCATTTGTCCAAACTGTTGGGATATGTCCTTCGATCCTACGTGTGCAATCGATAAAGTCATAAGGTCGTCTATGGATGTTAAATGATTATTCGATAATATTAATTGTTGGGAACAATATAATATTGATCTATAAATCATAC
>JACOMQ010001655.1:0-28195 GCA_014843705.1 Euphrasia arctica
ACTTCAGTTCAGTTCCTTCTCTTCCCAGGTGGTGGTGGTGACTATTCCTCGGACTCCTCGACATCTTCACTTTGCCCATAGTGTTGACTTTGCCTTCTTGGGTCAAACTGCTCAAGTCACTTTGCCTCGAATTCGCGCGTTTGCCCAAAGTGGACCATTCCATTGCCTTTTCCGCGCAATCTCCACCTGCTGACATGAATCCTGCATACTTTGCCCAAACACTCCAATGTGCCCTCCCAGACACACAAAACGACTCAAAGTGACTCAACAACGACTCTAAAAAGGCTCAAAGATGAGCAAATAAAATGGCTCATCAACCCGCCGGACATATATTCTCCGCGGAGAAGCTGGCGCCACCGCAGATTTAGGCGGCGGCGGCGCTCGGAGGAAGGCGGCCGAATCTCGGGCGCCGAATGCGGCAAAATTGGGGTGCTCTTCTTCTCCAGATGATCCTCACGCGCTAGGCCAGTTTAGAACCATGTATAATCTGCGTGACCTTGAATCATTAGCGTTAAGATTTGAGGATTTGTTTTTAATTTATTTTTATTTTATGTTTTTTTTTTTATTAGGAATGAACGAAGGAAAGTTAAAAATATTTAAAAAATTATTTTATTTAGGTTAACACATGTCAATGTCGAGGAATACCAAATCATCAACTTAGGTGGTATTCGGGTATATAAAATAATTCCTCGATTCAATCATATACTTATACACCTTACTAACTAATTTAAACTTAATTATACATTAACCCAATCTGTCCGAGATGGAATCGTTATGGGTAAGGGAATAACCTCGGCGCTCACCACGGCGACATAAGATGACCCTGGTTTTCTCCCTGTCCGCTCGGCTTAAGGCGGCGCAAATAGGGGTGTAACAGTCTTTTTTCCTTTTTTTAGGTTACAATCTGTCATTTGGAAAAACCCATTAAAGGAAGGCCCAATTCTCATTGTAAAACCCTAATGTTAACCTTATAAATAGAGGGAGTTTGGTAGAAGTGAGGGATCACGTTTTCTTCTCCAGAAATACATACCATTTTTGTGCAACTTGTTTCTTTCCTTTTTGAGATAACAAACCCAACAAGGAAATTTTGCTAAACTAGTCTTCAAAAACACTTACATCGATTACCGAAAATTTTCAACCATTAATAATTGGCGCTAGAAGGAGGGGGATACCTCGAGCGCTAGATTAGCGATTTTCTTGTTTTCTTGTCATGGAAATCATTGGATTTTCAGGTACTGCCGCCGCCGATCTCGCCGAGGAGGCCAGCCGGCACGCGCAAGACACGGGCAAGGCGCAGATGACGCCGGACGTCTCAGAATCGGGCCACCAGGGACCTCGAAGGAGATAAACGCCCAGATGGCGTTGATCGAAAGCCTACACGCGGAGCAGGCCGAGCTGGCAGAAAGACAGAGGGTCCTCCGAGACAAGGTGGCGGAGACGGAGAAGCGGCTGCCACCGACCACCGAAAAGGGGCCAGATCTGGACCTGGAGCAACTCCAAACCCCCGATGAAATCAAACGCACTATACGCAAGTTGGAAGCCCGGTCCCGGCTCCTAGAGAAGAAGTCCACCGCTGAAAGGTCGAGCCTCGATGCCCGGTGCCTCGAGGACGAGTTCGAGGAAGAAAAGCACTACGAGGCCATTCGCATCTTGGCCCAGAAGAAAAAGGCGGCCCATGCTCATCACGCGGCGATGAATACCAGAACTGTCGCCGAATCTGACCTCGGCCTCGCACAGAGGGTAGAATAAATGGAGAGAAGGTTGGCCGAGCAAGGTGGTGACCCGAAGAGGAGATATGCGCTCATAGAACCGCTCAGTCTAAGGATCGAGTGGACTCGCCCACAACCTGACATAGCTCCGTTGCTGACCTTCATCTATGACAGAAGCTCTGACCCCGAGGTCCACTTGAACAAATACAACATCTATATGGTAGGCCGAGGAGCGACGGAGGAGACCAAATGCAAGTTATTCTCACTCACGCTCGGGGATGTGGCTCATCGCTGGTATACGAGCCTGGCACAGAGGTCGATCGATAGCTTCGAGGAGCTGGGGGATTAGCTTGTTTCCTACTTTGCCTCCAAGGTGAAATATCCGGAGAGCCAACAACGCTTGATGGGGGTGAAGCAAGGAAAAAATGAGATTGATGAGGAATATATTAACAGGGTAGAGCTGATCGCCAAACAGGGAGAGCGAGTTAGCGACAAGATCCTCGTCCACGCCGTGGTAGGTGGCCTGAAACACACCTATGAGCTGTTCAAACCGATGATGAGAGAGTATCCGAAGTCGTACGCCGATTTCCGGAGGAGAGCGTGATGTAGTATACTTAATGTCTAGATTTAAGTGATCGAAACTCCTTGTACACTTTCATTTATTTATTAATAAATAAACATTCATTTGCGTTTAATTATGTTTAATTAAATATATGCAAATTATAGTCCTAGATTATACATGTTGTAGTTAGTATGGTGTGCGACGTCACACGGAAGATCATATTATCGGTTACTCATATATAATCGAACAGTTGCTCACGACCTAGATGGACAAGGACCAATCCATCGGTATAGTCGTTGTATGAGAGAGAAAATAATTTGTCTTAATTATTTTATCATATTTGTACACTTGGTGTATTGGGCGGACCTACTTGAGATTAATCGATTAGGATTGCCTTAGATAATCGATTTAAAGCTCTGTATATTTTATTCTTAATCCCTAATATTATTGCGGGTGTGTGCATATAATATTAGTGACTTTGACTAACCAATGGAATTGTCTAATTAGATGTATTCGGACAATCACCGACAAATTGGGTCATTGTATCTTATGTATGAAATGCTGTGAATTCTTGATGGGAAGTGTGTCCCGATAAGGGTTGATAATGTCCCTGAGATGAGCTCATAAGGAATTATTATGTAAACCTCGCGAGTGGATTTGTTCCCGCATAATAATAAAGTTGACTGGTACAAATCTCGGAATTACAAGACATGAATATATTAATTAGCAATAAATATAATTTATTCATGGACATTTCTATCTTAAACGCACAGAATAAATAATACTCCGGAAGAATATTATTTGATATAATATGGTTTAATATTGGAGTGCAATTATATTTATATAGTGGAATTAAATATAATTAATAAAATAATTAATAGACTTGGGCTTCGGCTCAATTTAATTATTTCTATTGGAAGCCCAATATTCTACTTTCTTAAGGTCCCCTTACGTAGCCTATAAAAGCACTACATGGTCTTCTCATAATAACAAGACAAGATACTCAAACTTGATTAGTCTAGAGAATTGAGAAGGAGATCCATAGAGCTTGAAGGATCTTCGTCCACCCCGACGTTCAAGTTAGTGCAAAGAATACGTGGAAAGGTCTCAAGGTCTTCAATAGATCTCGTTTTTCTGGACAACGAGAACAAAGGTAAAATCATGAAAAACCCCTTATGATTTTAAAAGATAATTCGTGAAATACCATAGAACCAAGATTCGAGGATCGAACCCCGGACCGAGGGTCCAACCGGGCGGTGGTGGTTGAACCACCGAACCGCTGGTGGTCGACGGATCCACGGTGGGGATCGCCAAGAGGAGCCCTCGGCTGGAGCCGAGGGGGCGATCGAACCTAGGGTTCGATCTCCGGGCGTTTTGCGGGTTTACCCGCAGCTGTTCGCAGCGGGCTGCTAGAGTTCCCGCAGCGGTCCCGCAGCGGCTCGCGGGGCGAGCCGCCCCTCTACGAGCAGCGAGTCCGTAGACTCGCTGCGGGCTGCTACGAGCAGCCCAGCGATCGCTCGCGTAGCGATCGCGAGTCCCCGTGGGGGTGCTGCTAGGCGTGCTCGCGGCTTCGGTCGCGTGGCGCGTTTGGTCGTGCTCTGGTTCGCGTGGGCTCGTGGTATTTCCGGCGATCGGGATTTTGATCGGGGTCGTCAATTCCACGTTTTCCGATGCCCCGGGATGTCGATTTCCAACATCCTCCTCGTTCATCACCTAAAGCTGGATCAAAAGGGGACTCGCTCGCCGCCGATAAATATGGATACTCCCAGAAATCGCCAGAAAGTGGCGGAGGAACCCACCGGAAATCCCAAAATCCTAGAAACAAAAACCCATAGAGAGAAGCTACGGGAGAAGAGAGGATACAAGCCTACGCGCCGAGTAGAAGGGACGTACCTGAAATTTAGACGAAAATGCCAGAGAACATAGCCGAAAATTTAGGATAGCCGCCGCCTTCGGAACCGTAAGAGAGGGAATGCGAAAAGTGGAATAAAGCCTTTGAAAGGATATATATAGAAGTCCAAAGGGCGGCTGTTTTCGAATTTTGAAATTCAAAATTAAAAGATGTTGAAAGGACAATTGAAGGGACAGCCCTAGGCGGGAGATGAAACATCTAGGAGACAGGCCAACTCGACTTTCTTATGAGAGGAGTCCTAGAATTAGATCTCCTATGAACCTCTCTGTACCTCCTTGATCACTTGTTTTCGGGAAAGTACTCCGCCCCCACTCCTTCCAGGAAGGCACGCGCCAGTCGCACAAGAGATAGTCCTTCACGAAAACTCCTTTCTCAGGCTCAGGGTGATCTCGAACCTTTGTCTTCGCCGACGTTCTAAACCGAGACACGTTTCTTTATTGGGGGACGCCATTTCGTAAATTAAATTTGGGGAGATGGGACGACGACGACCGCGAAAGGCCTGTCCGGACTCGACCGTCCAGCCCCTCCCCTGGGGCATTTGTTGTGCCCCATTTTCACCATCCCCAAGAGCGATAATTACCGGGAGAATCAATGTAGAACGAAGTATCGGGCGACCAAGAAATGTCCGGTCAACAGGAAAGAAGCAAGTCCGGTCAACAGGAAAGAAGCAAGTACAGACTACCGACCGGGGGTACTACTTTCGTCCGTCGTCCGAGATAGAATTGTTATTTTTACGCGACAGGACCTAGTAATTGAGTAAGGGAATAACCTCGGCTCTGACAACGGCGACATAAGATGACCCCAGTTTTTACCCTGGCCGCTCGGATTAAGGCAGCGCAAATAAGGGCGTAACAATTTTTTTTCCTTTTTTAGGTTACAATGTGTCATTAGAAAAAGCCCATTAAAGGAAGGCCCGATTTCCATTGTAAAACCTTAATGTTAACCCTATAAATAGAGGGAGTTTGATAGAAGTGAGGGATCACTTTTTCTTCTCCAGAAATACATACCATTTTTGTGCAACCTGTTTCTTTCCTTTTTGAGATAACAAACATAACAAGGAATTTTTGATAAACTAGTTCTCAAAAATACTTACATCGATTACCGTAATTTTTCACCCGTTAACAGTATGCTAATATATTCATTAGTTAGCTAATTTAATGTTTATAATAATTTTTTTTTTAAAACGAAGATTTCTTAACTATTAAATGATGATATTATTGAGGTTTTATATTTTAAAAGGCGAGAGTACTATTTATATAGTAATAAGTATGATATAGGTATTGATAACAATAGAAGATGATATAATAATAATAATAATAATAATAATAATAATAATAATAATAATAATAATAATAATAATAATAATAATAATAATAATAATAATAATAATAATCTGTTCGATTAAAAAATAATAATTAAACAATTATCTGAGAAATTATAGAGGGTGCAAGGGGGAAATTATCTTTGTAATTCGATCTTTTATTATTTTTCATAATTAAATTTCGTTGTTCTTTTTGTATTTTTTAATTTGGATTTCAATGTAAATTAATGTCTTTTTTTATTGTGCTTTAATTTATTCACTTGTTATTATAGTACTCATTCATTCTCAATATTTCTCATATTAGTTGTCACACTAGTACGGGAACGGATGTTAAGAAATAATAATATTATACTGTTGTATGTAAAATTAAAAAAGTATTGTGGTTTTTTTAGTGTGAGATTAATTTTTATTAGGTAAAATTAATGATAATATTATGTTGTTTTAAGAGTATAGAGTGTAAGAATATATATTTTTTGGTGGGATAACTAGTATGAGACGGTTCAAAAAGAAAAGTGTGACAATTTTTACGGGACATTGATCAGTATTCACACGCTCGCTGTCAAACCCTAACACAAATTATAATTTAACATATTAAAATTTTATTCTCTCTCTCTCTCTCTCTCTCTCTCTCTCTCTGTCTCTCTCTCTCTCTCTCTCCCTCTCTCCCCCCAACCATCGCCGTAAATTCGATCAAACAACACAACTCCGGCCAACTTTAATTCCGGCGAGAATGACAGATGACAACGAACACCAAGACGAGCCACAATGGCCGCTCCAAGCCCCGGTAAGTGTGGCCGAACCCTAGCTTTTGAATTTCGATTTTTTTTTTTTCAATAATGTGTTCAATTGGATGTGTTAATTTCTAGCATTTTGGGTTTTGCGGCAGTGTTCCAGGCTACACGGTCGCGCTACACGGTAGCGATTTTAGCGCTTACCGTGTAGCTAACCTACCGTGTAACCGAGAAGTGACCGAGTAAATCTTGGTTACATGGTGAGATTTACTCGGTTACCGTGTAACCGGCTACACGGTACCGTGTAACCGGTCAGAACCCTAATTTTTTTTTTTAGTTTTGTTATTTAATTTAATGGAATATTTATTTATTCAACTTCATTTTTGCAGGAGGGCTTCGAGTGGAGAAAAATAAACATGGATATGCTAAGCGGATTACCAGATGAGATCCTGCATCATATCCTCTCTTTCCTGACGACGAACCTCTCCGTGCACACCAGCGTTCTCGCGAGACGATGGTGGTTTCTGTGGGCCCTCGTTCCAAATTTAGAGTTTCGCAGCTCTACGCATTTGGACATCATATACAGGGTTATATCGATGCACGAAGCGAAACCCCTGAATACATATAGCCTCTTCAATGTGGAGGGCTGCTCGTATCGACTGGAGACATTGATTATCCAAGCCCTCAAGCGCAGCGTCCGAAATATGTACCTTGATTTCGGTGATATAGACTACAAGGAGTATACCGCGTGCGGTTTGCCAAGACTTCTCTTCATGTGCAAGACTCTCGTCGACTTGCAGCTCAATAATTGTGGAGTGATCCCCTCTAGTGGGGAGGTGTTTTTGCCTTGCCTCATGAAGCTTGATCTAAGTAATGTCGATTATGAGGATAAGGATTCCCTCCCTCACTTGCTTTCTGGTTTTCCTGTGATTGAGGAGATGATCGTCGATGATTTCTATAGGGAGGAAGAAACGAATTTGGGTTGCTTTATTGTATCTTCACCCACAATAAAAATGTTGCAGGATAATTTCTCATCGAGTCGCAAACTATACTATGATGATGAGATGTTGATAATAAATCTTCCCGCCCTCGTATATATTAAGGTTAATGGTTGTTATTTGGAGTATGCCAAAAGTTCGAGGAAGACCATAGCCTCCTTAATTGAAGCGGATATTAAGTTGAGTGGATATTGGCATGATTGTCACATCGATTGCACCGAGCATGACTGTTCGAGAGCGTTTATTAGTTCTCTTTGCCATGTGAGGTACCTAAAAATCTCAAGTTATTTTCAAGAGAAGGTACGTTCTAATTTTTGAATTGTTCTAATTTTTTTTCATACTTAATTATACCCTGCTTGTGATTTTAAATCTGATTTTTTTTGCGGCTTGTTGACATTGTAGGAACGAGTTCAATGCCAAAGTTTGTTAATTTAACCAAACTCGTACTTAATATGAACGCTCACTGGCATTTTATTGCTAAGTTCCTCAAGTTGCTGATAATCTTGAAGTTCTTGTTGTGAGTGGAGTTGGCTTTTGCAATTTATCTTTTTGCGTATTCTACAACTCCATATGTTTCTTATTTGCATCCTTGTTTTTTTCATCAGCTTCGCTCAACCTTGATGCCCTATAGGGAGTCGGAACGAGTGCCTTTGTGCATCTTATTTCATCTAAGAACTGTTAGAATCGATAAATTCGGTTTTCCTAATGATAGTGGTTTTGACGTGGTGAGATATATTTTGAGGAATGCTCAAGTACTTGAGAGGATAGACATAGACGGATTCCCCCGTTATAGTTCCTCTGACAAGGAAAAGCTTGATGCGCACCAAAGAATCTCATTGTTTGAGCGAGGATCCAAGTCATGCCAGATTTCCTTCAACTCGTAGATATGTAGGCCGAAAAATATCATTGATTTGAATCGTCAAGACCTTTAATTTGTATTTTGATTGATTTTGTACATTTTTGGATTGACTTGGTATCTTTTCTGATTTATTTGGTTTCTGTTTGAATTGATTTAGGTGTGTTTTGATTGATTTTGGTGAAAAGTGGTTAATAGGTGTTTGTTTTGATTGATGTAGGTGAAAATGTGTTAAAAAAACAGGTTCAGCCCTCTGTTACACGGTAGATGCCGGTTACACGGTCGCGTGGACCCGTATCCACCGTGTAACCGGTAATCACCGTGTAGCCAAGAACTGCTCGGTGAATTGACTGGGCAATTACTCGGTTACACGGTGTATACCGGTTACACGGTGCCCTACACGGTTTGTACCGTGTAGTTAAGAACAAATTTTGATTTTAATTGATTTTTAGGCATTTTCGATTGTTAACTTGTTCTTGTAGTATAAAACATCATTTTAATAACCAAAATGATTCAAAAAACACGATCAACTATTGAATTGGACGAATTAAGTGATTACGAATGAACAATTTACTACCTATGTAGGTAAGATTGTGACAATATTAGTAGAAAGTTCGAAAAATGGTCAACATTCTAAGTATCTCATCTTTGTAGTCATATATTGGTTGTTTTATGATGTTTATTGTATGTATCTAGTCTTTAAAATGATGTTTCATGCTTAACGTAAAAACAAAAATGCTGGAGAAAGGCTTCAAAATTCAAATTCATAAAAAGCTACTTCAGTTCTAAGGTACACGGTGGGCTACACGGCAGAAGGTTCTACACGGTAGGTGTTTATTACCGAGCAGTTACTCGGTTAGATGGTATTTTCCGGTTACACGGTTAACCGGGTAATCGGTTACCATGTAAAAAAATAAAATGGGACTCTTAGGATTCGAGCCTGATACGTACCTCGTCGGGGATAGAAAGATAGAAGAAGAACGAAGATCAGAAAGATAGAAAGATACCGGCGGAAGTCCCAAAACCTCTGAACCTGAATTCGTGAAATCAATTAAGGACGGAACCCTAACCCCCAACACGAAATCGATGCAGCAACTCGGGGATGATGAAGACACACAAACGAGATTTGACTGACTCGTTGATTCGTCGGTTGAACTCTTTTGGATAATCGGGATAGAATTCGAACCCGAGAGAGATTTAATAAAACTCACAAAATTTAATTGTATTCATCATCAAAATTAAGTTATCTTGTAACAAGGTCTTAAGAAGCCTTTATATAGGCAAAACGAAACATAAACGTAAAGAATAAGGAAAGAAAAGCAATAAAAACGCTGAAAACCCTAAAATCCGCCGCTGCTGTCATTTTGTGAAGATGTCGCCCGACGGGATTTCTCTGTCGCCCGACACTCAAATGTCGCCCGACGTTGTTGTAGTATAAGTTCTCTGTCGCCCGACAGTCAAATGTCGCCCGACGCTCCCGTAGTGTAAATTCTCTGTCGCCCGACATTGGACCTTCGTCAGACGGATTTTTCCTTCGTTCGACGTCCCAAAAATCTGCCAAACCCCCCTTTTCTGAAGATGTCGGCCGACGGGCATATGGTGTCGGCCGACACCAAGCCAATCTTCACGATTGAACTTCTCGGCGCGTCCTCGGCTCACTCTTGACCTCCGTTCTACCGTCTTCGTCGTCGTTCTAGCTTGAAACAGAACTCGGGTCGCATCAGAGCCCCTGACCTCCTACTTGAATTATCAATTTCAAATTGGGCTGACCAGTTGAATTAGAACTCTTCACTGAACACAATTAGCAAAATCATATATATTAACCTTGCAAATAACTGATAAATAAATCCCCCATTGCACCGAAAACCTATTTCCAACTTGTTTTTTCAACAAATCTCACACTCAAAAGATAATCAAACTCAAAAAACAAGCACAATAACCTAAAAAAACTAAAATAACCTAAAACACATCAAATATTCTAAATCCCACGAGAGTAGACGATAATAAAACAATCCAAGTCTCAAATAATTCAAAGACACCGATAAATCAACCAAACTCAATCTCGAACTCTCTCGATTCGTGCTCATTGGACATTTTGTTCTCGTGTGACCCTCGTTTCTGCAGATGCTGCACTTCTTCTTCTGTCTTCTTCGGCTCGACTCTAGCGTTCCCGTCTCCTCTGCAGGGACATTTAAATCAACACCTCCAGGTGGGATAAAAGTCGTGCACTTCTGTCTGTTGTGACCTACGCCCTTACATCTCGAACACACCTGCACACGACGACACGATATTAGGTCCAAGCCTGCACACGACGAAACGATATTACGTCTGGGGGAACAAACCTTCGACAGAACCCAACAGAACAGCAGGGTCAAACTCCGGCAGTGGAATAATCCCATTGCGCAGTGGATTATTTTGTGCATTCTGAGAACCTTCGGCTTGCTCGCCGCCTCCCGCATGAGAACTCGAGGACATATTACGGCGCGACATGATCTTTTTAACCACGCCTGGCTGTCTAATCCATTCGGTCCACTCTGTGGTCAACGATTCCAAGAGATCGGACTGACGGACTTCTTCTTCGTCCTCGGAAGTATGTACCGCCTCGTTCTCGTTCTCGTTCTCTGACGGTACGCCCCGATCACGATTTTCTTCTCCGATATTCACCTCCGGCGCAACTTGTTGTCCCTCTACTTCGACGACGAACATAAAGCACTCAGCCCTTTGCTCGTCTAACATGCGGGACACATCTTCGTCGCAAAGAATAGGAGCTCGCACACTTCTCATGTCATAGCCTCGGGTATAACAATACAACAAGTAATTGACATTGGGCGGAGGGTGCAAAACCGTACGAATCCGGCTCACGGGAGTGTCGAGTGTAATTTCTTCCCTACGAAAGAAGAGGCACATATCTACTCCGTCAACGTAGCCCTCTCGATCCCAACGATCACCGTAACGTACCGTGATTCGTTGATTCAACATCTACAATTACAAAACACAGTTGAATTCAGTTAGGGAACCCAAAATATCATCCAAACGCATAAACAAAGCCATAATTAGACAATTTAAAAAAAAATAGAAAAAACGGGCTCTGTAAACGGCCACTGTACCGTGTAGTGAGTCACCGTGTAACCGAGAACACGGTGACCGGAATAACTGTGTTATGCCGAGCACCGTGTAACCGACCAACCGATTAATCTTCATAAGTACACGGTCGCTGAGATTGACCGTGTAGCCACCGTGTACTTATAATTTTTAACAGAAAATCGAAAAAAAACAAAACAGAATCGCCGCTTTCCAACGTACTTTTCGGCCGGCGAACTCGGCTTCCCTTCCCACGTAGATTCAGACGTTGCTTGTTGTAGAGGTGAGATTTTTGTGTGAGAGAGTAAACCAACTTTTTTTTAAATGGGTTTAAGGTTTGAGGGTCGGGATGGTAGATATGCATGAATGCATGCCATAAATCTCACCAACAAAAAAAAATCTGATTTTTGTTAAAGGGCGGGCCCCACGGTCTTTTATTTTGAGAGTTTAAGGTTTTTTTGTGTTTTTGATTTTATTAAAAGGGTGCAAATAAAAGTAAATATAAGTTAAACATTTTCATTGCAAAGTGTCTAATTTTTTATTAAGTGTGTCAAAATAAATTGGTTTGTTATGTTTGTTCATAAAAAGTGTATTCCAATTATTATTTTTTGGCCCCTGGTAAGAAATCCAACTTACTAGTCTAATGTTTCACATGGGAACATAATGAATTTCACGTTTGTTAGTTGAGTCCATAATGAATTTCACGTTATCCATTGATTATTAATGGCAAGTAAAAATATTATATTTATTTTTACTGATTAAAGTTGATCTTTATGGTTTATATATTGAGACTCATTTATTTATGAGGATTTATTAATAAAAAAATATATGAGGAGAAGATTCAGATTCTCAATTTATAGGTCTATCAAATTGAAAATAATTCAGAATAATTTTTTTTCCTAATATAACTTTAAATCTAATAAAAAATATAATTATATTTCAATATAATTCTCATCTATTTTTAAATAATAATTCAATTCGAGTTATAATTAACGAAACACATGTAATTGTAATCATCAATATACTACTATATTTTTTTTAGTGGGTGAAAAATAGAGGAGTATAAACCATTAATGAATTAGTTAGGTGTATAATTGATTTAATTGTAATCATATTTTTATATGTTTACAAAAGAGCTACAACTGCTACGAAAAAGACAGATTACATGTACATATACACTATTAATAATATACTAGTACTAGTTAATTAAACTAGAACATAACATAATAAAATTTTGAAATTTTAAATTCTTTTTATTAATAAACCAATCTAATTAAATGTTACTTATCAATTTGACGGATGTTTAAGCATGCAAAATAAAAAATAAAAATAACAATGACATCCAGAATGAATTTCACGTTTTACAAGCGTTGACATCCAAAAATGAATTTCACGTTATCCATTGTTTTCTAATATAACAGTCACATCACATGTCATGCAGCCAACCAATGAGAATGAAATAGCTAGCCCATTGGCAGCAGCGGATAAGGAGTAGGGCTGGGCGTTTGAGCCCGAAAACCCGATAAAAAACCCGACACGGACTGGGCCCATTTTTCTTGAAGACCGATCCGACCAAAATCCAACCCGAAATTTGTGTTTCCGGTCCGAGCTCGGGCCTTAATTTATTTGGGACCGAAAACCCGGTCCGAACCGAATTTTTTTTATATAAATAAAAAATATATATATATATATGGTCAATAGCAAGTCTATGTAATATTACGGGCGCGTGTCCTTACCTCGCGTAAAATGGTCAATAGCAAATCTATGTATGAGGGCATAAATGTCTTCACTCATTTCTTTATTTTCGAAAAAAAAAATTTGAAAATGGATTTCAAGAGAGGGGCGGTATCCAAATCACAGAATCCCTAATTTCTTCTCCCGCAACTCAAAAAATCTCAAATAAAAAAAATCCCAAATCACAAAATCCTTAAACCTAATTCTCAAATTATCAGAGAAAGACCTAGATTTCGAAATGCATTGGAAGCTGCGAGCCGATCCTGGGCCCGTTCCAGAGAAAGATTCGTCATTGGAGAAGGTCTTTACTGTGAAATTACATCACAGTGGCAGGTTCAGACATCGAAAAGGTAAGCTATTTTATCTTGGTGGGAAGATTTCCTATTTTGATGAATTGTCTGGGGATGCTTTATCTCAAATTGAATTTGGGAGGATGGGAGTTGAATTAGGGCTCACAGGTGACTGTAAATTTTACTATGCCATGAATGCGGAAGACAATTGTGAAAAGTTGGTGTATGTGGATGTTGGTAGGTATGGTGATAAGATTGAGGCAGTAGCTTCCGTAAAATCAATTGTATCTGTATTTGTAGATCATGAAGGGAGGCATAGTAGTCTAATTCAATTTGATTTTGAGAATGGGTATGTCATGGAGGCTGAGAGGGAGGAGACTGATGATGGAGTTGTATACTTAATGTATAGATTTAAGTGATATTAACTCTCGATCCACTGCCACTAATTTATTTAATAAAAAATTATTTGCTTTTAATTTTTTTAATTAAATATATGCAAATTATAGTCCTAGATTATATACGTTGTAGTTAGTATGATGTGCGACGTCACACGGAAGATTATACTATCGGTTACTCGTATATCAATCGAACAGAAGCTCACGACCTAGATGGATAGGGACCAATCCATCGGTAAAGTAGTTGTATGAGAGAGAAAATAATTTGTCTTAATTATTTTATCATACTTTTACACTTGGTGTATTGGGCGGATCGCTTGAGATTTATCGATTATGATTGACTTTGATAATCGATTTAAATCTCAGTATATTTTATTCTTGATCCCTGATATTATTGCGGGTGTGTGCATTTAATATTAGTGACTTTGATTTTCTAAAGGAATTAACTGATTAGAATAACCGGTCGATTACTGGCAAAGTTGGGTCACTGTATTTTATGTATGACATGTTGTGTATTCTTGACGGGAAAGTGTGTCCCGATAAGGGTTGATAATGTCCCCGAGATGAGTTCAAAAAGAATTATTATGTAAACCCTGCATGTGGATTTGTTCCGCATAATAATTAAGCTTGAATGGTACTAGTCTCGGATACAAGAGATGTATAAATTAATTAGCAATAAATATAATTTATTCATGGAGATTTCTATCTTAAACGCACAGAATAAATAATTCTACGGAGAGAATATTATTTGATATAATGTGGTATAATATTGAGAGTGCAATTATATTTATATATTGGAATCAAATATAATTAATAGATTGAATTAATAGACTTGGGCTTGGACTCAATTTAATTAATCTATTGGAAGCTCAATATTCCACCTCCTTAAGATCTCCTACGTAGCCTATAAAAGCACTACATGGTCTTCACAATTCTTACAACACAACAAGACAAGATAATCATACTTGATTAGTCTAGAGAGTTCGTGAAGGAGATCCATAGAGTTCGGAGGATCGTCGTCCACCCCGACGTTCGAACTAGTGCAAGGAATACGTGGGAAGGTCTAAAGGTCTTCAAAGATCTCGTTTCTCCGCACAACGAGAACAAAGGTAAAATCATGAAAACCCCATTTATGATTTAATAATTAATTCGCGTATACACATGAACCAAGATCCGGGACGGACGAACCCGGGGACGGGGTTCGACCGCGCGGTGGTGATCAGAGATCACCGGACCGCGGGCGGTCGAGAGATCCTCGCCGGGATCGAAGGCAACAAACCCTCGGCTAGACGCCGAGGGTGGCGATCGAAGCCCTAGGGCTCGATCGTCGGGTGCGTAGGAGCAGCCCCGGCTGGATGCCGGGGCGGGCGATCGATCGCGTGATCGATCGCCGGGGCAAGCCGCGGGCTGGTGCCGCGGCAGTCCGCTGAGCGGACGCCCCTCCAGAGAAGGCTGTGAGTCGCCGGACTCACCGCCGGGGGCTACTACGAGCAGCCCCGGGGGATGCACGCTAGAGCTGCACACACGGGCGGGTTGGGCTCGGCCCGCCCGCCAACCGAGCCCAAAATGCACTGACCCGTCAAACCCGCAACCCGGCCCGCCCAGCCCGAGTATTATCCGGGCCGGGCTCGAATTTATGTTTTGAAAACCCGTAACCCGGCCCGCCCAGCCCTTCCAACTGACCCGCCCGGCCCGAATCCGCAGCCCGCATAACCCACACTTGTGTTCAGCAAATATACATACTCTCGCAACCAAGCCCAATTACACATTCTTACACAATACCTATAATCCCCTAACTGGCCCAATAATTAAATTTCAATCCATTAACATTATCCAACATTCTGGCCCAATAAATATTCACATAGCCCTATATAACATGACCCAAAAAATATTTAATTAATCCATTATAACATAGCCCAATAAATATATTATAGAATATGAAAATAATTTAAAATATTAATTAAAAATTAGATTTTCAGCATTTAATCATGCCAGACTCGACTTGCCCGACCCGTCAAGCCCGCATCGGTCCGGGTTCGGGCTCAACATTTCATAACCCGCGGCCCGGCCCGCCCGGCCCGACTATACACGGGCCGGGTTGCGAGTCCAGATTTTACAGCCCGTGGCCCGCAAAACCCGGCCCGGCCCGCCTGGGCCCGCCCGTTGTGCAGCACTAATGCACGCGCATCCCCATGCGATCGCGAGCCCCGTACGGGGGCTCGGCTGGGCAGCCGCGGGTTCGCCCGGGCTCCGGCTCGTGCGGTGGTTCGCGAGTTTTTCTGGCGAAGGGATTTTGATCGGGACTGTGTATTCCGCAATTCCGTCGACCCCGGGATATCGATTTCCAACAGCTGAGAGGGAAGAGGCAGAGAGAGAGACAGAATATTGTGACAGTGAGGACAGTTTAGAACTCAACAAGTTCATTGATAGCTATGACAGTGATGATATATATCAGAAGGGTTTTTGAGGACCAAGTTCAGGAAGATGATAGTGATGGTGAGATGTCCGTCGGAAATTGCGGAACATGACAACCCAACCGAAATCTCGATCGCTGGAGAAACCACGAGCACCACTTGAGCCGGGACCCGACCGAACATGCCGCTCACCGAGGGCACGCGTACGTCTAGCCGAGTCCCCACGAGGGGACTCGCGATCGCCCAGCGCGATCGTCGGGCTGCCTCGTAGCACCCCGCAGCGAGTCTACGGACTCGCTGCCCACGGAGGTGTGGCTCTCCCGCGAGCCGCTTCGGGATCGCTGCGGGACCACCCGCAGCCCGCTGCTAGGCGCTACGAGAAACCTCGCAGCCCAGTCGCGATCGAGCTCCGAGCTCGATCGCCTCCTTGCGTGCGACCCTCGTGGTCGAGCCGTCGATCCGCTGGCGGTCCGGTGGTTCAACCACCAGCGCCCGGTTCGACCTCTTCCACGTGTCTCGATTCTCGGATCTTTGTTCTACGGTATTTTCAATATTTAACGATTAAAATCATAAAGGGGGTTTTACGATTTATACCTCGTTCTCTTTGTCCGTAAAAACGAAGAACTTCGATGACCTTGAAGTCTTCCTACGTATTCCTTGCACTAGCTCGAACGTCGGGGTGGGCGACGATCCTCCGAGCTCTACGGATCTCCTTCAAATCTCTAGAACTATCAACTATTGATATTCTTGTCTTAATAATTATGAAGGCCATGTAGTGCTTTTATAGGCTACGTAGGGGACCTTAAGGAAGTAGAATACTGGGCTTCCAATAATAGTGATTAAATTGAGCCCAAGCAAAAATCTATTAATCCTTACTATTATTAATTATATTTAACTCCACTATATAAATATAATTGCACTCCCAATATTAAACCATATTATATCAAATAATATTCTTCCGGTAGTATTATTTATTCCGTATGTTTAAGATATAAATATCCATGAATAAATTATATTTATTGCTTAATAAATTTATTCATCTCTTATATCTGAGATTAGTAGCACTCAACTTTATTATTATGCGGGAACAAATCCACTCGCGAGGTTTATGTTTTGGCACGTTTTGGTCGGGTTGAAAAGTACGGTGTTGGGCTGTGTTTAGAGGGTTTGGAAACTATACCAATACATGTAAATTTATATATAGAAAAAGATGATTACTTTAGACCGGAAAACAGGACAAGAGCTTGGAGCTCGGGAGGATAATATCCTTTATTTATTTAATGGCTTTAATAGCTAATTTTTGCCGCCCTTTAATCGTTTACGGGAGGGTGCCTTTTATAGGCGATGACCCATGCTTATCCATGCCACGATACCCCTAACACGTTGGGTACCTAGTCTAGATACATTAAATGTCGAGGCACGATTCCGAGGCGAATTTGCCGTGGTGCGGGGTCCTTGATGGTGGTGGCCGCGAGTCGCCCCGTCGTGGCTGGGGTCCGTGATGGTGATGGAATGGCGCATGTGTCTTGTGCTTACTTTGGGTGCTCCGTGAACGACCGCCCGCCGAGCCTAGCGATTTCAGCCTGATCCCGCGGCGGTGCGCGGGTCTGAGCTTTGTGTCCCGGACCCCGTTCTCGGGCCCCACGTCCATGTGCGCGAATGGGATCCTTATCTTTCCAAGATGTGCATGGAATTCAAACCTCCGGAATCGACACGTGTTTCTGCATGCACAGATATGAACGTCCTGGGTTTATGAACATTGGGGCAGGTCACACGTGTGCGGCATCAGAGCCCCGCGATACGGCCCCGGGACGTGGCGCCCGGGACTGATTGCGTCCTTCCGTCGCGGGTTGACTCGCGAGGTGCTCTCCCGCGATTGGGATCTGGGGGCGTCTCAAGGTTTGATGCCCCGTCGTCCTCGTCACTATTCATGCCGGGTTGCTTGGCTTCTGTGATTCGTGTCGAGCCGCATCTCGGGGCCTTTTGACCTGTCGTCCCGGATATCGGGTTATTGTAGCCCGTTGCGGTTGGCCGGAATCCGGGCACGGTATGCGTGGACCCTATCTGATTCTCGTGACGGCGGGTTGGCGTGGGAGCCTTATCCGGGCCTCTTTTATCCGGTGCCGGGTGTCGGCCCATTCCACGTGTCGGTGGGGGATTTTTATGGCACAACACTGGCCCCCAGAGAAGTCCGTAGAGGGACTCCGCTGATTTCTCTGAATGTTGAGCTTGGTCTGGTCCGTGGCTTTATAAATCTGTTTGATTGTCTTGATTGATGCTTTGAAAAGGCCTTTGTTGTCGTTGTCTTTTTCGTTTATCATCAACCATCTTCTCTTGCTCTTGACTCTGCGTCCTAGCGTTTGACTACTTTGTTTCCATCCCAAATGGCCCGCGTTTGGGCGACCACTCGCGTTTGTATTTTTCCTGGGTTTGCTTTCTTCGCTCGGCGCTGTGCGAGGGAGTTGGTTCACAGAGACCTGCGATTATATTCTCAATGGAGAGCATTAATATAGAAAAACATCGATTAGTTTTACTCATTTGTTTTGTGTACCCGCACCTCCTCGTACCGAGACTCGTTGAGGTCGTACGGGTTTAGGGATTCGTGGTTTTGGGGTTTTATTGTTAGCGGCCCCGGTGTTTGGCCGTCTCTTGGCGCTCTCCGGGATGCCGATTTTATTTTTTACGGCCCGGGATACGGTCGTTTTGACATTTTCCGGGATGCCGATTTTATTGTTTTAATGTTCACGGCTCCGGGGTTCGGTCGTTTTGACGCTCCCCGGGATGCCGATTTTATTGTGTTTCACGACCCCGGGGTTCGATCATTGTGACGCTCTCCGGGATGCCGATTTTTTATGGTTTTCCTGGGACCGGGGTTTTCCTAGGACCGGGGTTTTCCTCCGGGACCCCGTTTGGACTTTGGGTTTTTTATTTATGTATTGTTCTCGGCCCCGGGGTTCGGTCGTTTTGACGCTCCCCGGGATGCCGAAGTTTACGGTTATGGTGTCTTTTTGGGACCGGGGTTTTTCCCCTGGGACCCCGTTTGGACTTTGGGATTTTATTTATTTATTTTGTGTGCCCTTACCTCCCTGTACCGAGACCCCTTGAGGCCGTTTTGGGTTTGGGGATTCATGGTTTCTTGTGGGCTGTTAATTTTTGTGCCGCTTACCTCCCCGTACCGAGACCCCTTGAGGCCGTTTTGGGTTTTGGGGATTCATGGTTTCTTGTGGGCTGTTAATTGGTGTGCCGCTTACCTCCCCGTACCGAGACCCCTTGAGGCCGTTTTGGGTTTTGGGGATTCATGGTTTCTTGTGGGCTGTTAATTTGTGTGCCGCTTACCTCCCGTACCGAGACCCCTTGAGGCCGTTTTGGGTTTGGGGATTCATGGTTTCTTGTGGGCTATTAATTTGTTTACCCGCGCCCCCTCATATACCGAGACCCGTTGGGGCCTTTTTGGGTTTTAGGGAGTCGTGGTTTTGGGGGTTTTATTTCGTTTTGCTTCTTGGAGCAAACACAAATACCCTTTTTCAATGGCTTCGTTGTGAGTCATAACTCAACCTTCGCCCCTCAAGGAGGTCCATTTGGCCGTGGTTCGAAACGACCACGGTACCTCCGGTAGCTCTCCGGTCCACTTCTCTTGAGCGTCCCGGGTGCCGCGGTGAGAATGTTGGGCCCCATGAGCCGGCACTGGAGGCACTTCCTGGCGAATTTCACCATGTCCCGGCGTAGGTTTGGCCATTAGTATCCTTGGACCATAATTTTGTGGGCCAGAGACCGACCTCCGGCATGGTTGACGCATATTCCCTCGTGGATTTCTGAAAACACTTTCGGTCCCTCGTCTCTGGACATTTACTTTAACCAAAGCATTGAAAATTTTATTGTAATAAAGTTGAGAACCCGAAACAAAGTACCTTGCAGCTCGCATTCGGAGTTGTTTTGTCTCAATCTTATCCGGGGGCAGGGTGATAGGAGCCTTGATTCGTGGGCCGAGTCATGTACGAGAAACACTACGAGGAACTAGAGTATGACTCAATCCTACGAGGATTTACGAGGTTATACTAGTGTACCCGTAGCAGTACACGAGGGTTACGAGGAATTATGCGAGTAATTTGTATAAGTCCCGTAGCGAATCCGCACTAGAGGTTTGCTAGTGGATTCTAATGCGTTATGCAAAAGATACACGAGAAACCCGTACTTGGTGCGAGGGCGCTACGAGAAAAGCCGTAATGGCTAGGATCGTATGCGAGCATCTACGAGTGATTCGTATGATTACTCGAGGATGGTGCGAGGCATCAGCGAGGTACTCGTATGAGACGCGCTGTATGCGAGAGGCTACGAGGAGCCCGTGTGGTGACTCAGTAGCGATGCGAGGCATCCTATAATCTCTCGTAGCGAGGATTATGTGACGCGAGTGTGCATAGGAGTATCCGTAGCAAGGGCGAGACGCGATATGAGGATGCACGAGCGCACTAGTATTCGAAGCGTGATGCGGAGAATTACGAGGTTTGCGCGGGAGCACGCGAAGGTACTCGCAGCGATACGCGGCGATACTACTGGAAGTTCTACTAGTCCTTGAGACTCGATTTGGGACCAAACCACCGGTAGCGGCTGATAGCGGCGGCGACACGGGGGCGAGGCGAGGCGGCTGACGGCGGCGATCGACGGCAGCAGCGGCGGCGACGAGCTTCAAGCTTGGACGTCCGATTATTAATAAATAATATTATTATTTATTAATAATATATATATATATATATATATAAGTGTATTATTTAATTAATTAGTATTTTAATTAAGTAATTAGGATAGATATCTAAGAGTATCTCTAAGAGATCTTTAGATTGTGTGTTTGATAGAGTTTCCATGTGTTGGGATTCTCTTGTATTATTTTATTAGTATAAGTTACTTAGGGACCAAGTAATGAGCTCTATATAAAGAGAGACTCCGCATTGTAATTATTCTTTCATAGGAATCAAGATTCATAGTTGAATCAAGATCATAGTTGATCGAAAAAGTGTGTGCGTGTCACAACTTTTCATCTTCCTAGTTCCTCTTGATGGTCTAGTGAAGCATAGTTTTGTGAGTTATCTTAAACTCTACCACGTCAATGATACGACGTTAAACTGTTATGTCCGTATATTAGATGCGAGATCTTCTATATACGAAGGACCGTATGAGTGCGTAATACACTTTCATACGTGTTTGACCGTGTGTATTAATCGTAGCGATTGATCATGCGATGGGCCGCGATTGGTTGTAATAATCAACGTTGGTAGCGCGCGTTTAACGCGAGGGCCGTGTGTTTTGATTGTAATAATCATACATACGAAGATTGAGGATCAATAATCGAAACCTCTCGATTATATTATTATGCGTGATTTATCACGTGGGCTATTAAACGATAGTCGATTGTTAATCAATAAAAATTCGATAGTCGCCAACTAGTAACACTCAATAGGTCGATTTGAACTATCGAGGCGTGCAGAGTAAGCAAAGGACTCAAGAATACCTACCGAGCCAAACCATACCCGAGACCGCGCGAGCGCCTCAACTATATTTGTACTGGTATTTGTGTGTGAATCAATTCATCGACCGGGGTCCGCAACAAATTGGTGCTCTCATTGAGAGGTGCTGAGGAAGATGAATTCCGAAGTACCACAAAGCATGGAGAAGCGTGGACGTGATGTTCAAGGCCATCCATCGACGAGTTGCTGAAAGTTGGTAGCCACAAGGACCAAGAGGGATCTCGATGGACGTACTCCACAAGAGACGGCGAAGGAGAACCTCACTTCCGAGGCAAGGTGACCTCGAAGAAATTCGGTCGAATTTATTTCGACTTGGGCCACGGTTTTTGCTTAGGCACTAATCGTTGGATCGGACACGAAAGTATCTAAGGGATCGAAGCCTTAAGTGGTTAAGATTCAGGGGATTGGCATGAGTCCATACATCCTGTGATGGGATCGATGGTGATGCAATCCACGACCGAACGCGAGTTTACTCGTGTAGGTTTGGGACATGTTGAGGTGGACTCGTGAGAGACACGCAACAATATGTAGGATGCGTTGCTACTCATACTAGCAAACGCACACACAAGAGCCAGAGGTACTCTATCTTCTTCTTTACGGTCAAGGCAAAGATCGAAAGGGATATGGTATTCTACCTCGTAGGCTAAGGCGGTCCGGAAGGATGACTTATGGCGTAGTGCTACGAGTCAAACCAAGGATCGAGGTCAATACGAAGCGGCAAATTGGTGCGCAAGGGCAACAAATTGATGTTACCTAGAAGCAACAAGTTGGTGCAAGTAGGTGACCGGAGCCACACGAGGACGGGGCGTTATGCTTCGACCATCATCGTGGGAGGCTACGAGTTTGCAACGTAAAGTTGTAAATCTCGCCCATAGCCAAGAGAAGGCGAGCCAAGCGGCGTGAGACGCGAAGCAACTTAATCAAGGCAAGGGAAAAGTGGAGTAGCACACTAGTGTTAATAGGGACGAGGCATGTCATATGACTCGTGTCAAGGGTGATCGATGCAGAGGCAATCAACGGACCCGTGATAGGTACGCAAGCTTCGAGGCAACGAGACACCGAAACCGTAGAGGCATCAAAACCGTAATAGTTTTGTATGTACTACATGTGGGGCGTGTGTTGTTCATACAACCACGTAGGAGGCCGGATTGGGGGAATCAACCATCCTAATTGAGGATATACTTGGGGTCAAGTATAGTTTTCAAGGAGGGGGGAGTTGATAGGATCCTTGATTCGTGGGCCGAGTCGTGTACGAAAAACACTACGAGGAACTAGAGTATGACTCAATCCTACGAGGATTTACGAGGTTATACTAGTGTACCCGTAGCAGTACACGAGGGTTACGAGGAATTATGCGAGTAATTCGTATAAGTCCCGTAGTGAATCCGCACTAGAGGTTTGCTAGTGGATTCTAATGCGTTATGCAAAAGATACACGAGAAACCCGTACTTGGTGCGAGGGCGCTACGAGAAAAGCCGTAATGGCTAGGATCGTATGCGAGCATCTACGAGTGATTCGTATTATTACTCGAGGATGGTGCGAGGCATCGGCGAGGTACTCGTATGAGACGCGCTGTATGCGAGAGGTTACGAGGAGCCCGTGTGGTGACTCAGTAGCGATGCGAGGCATCCTATAATCTCTCGTAGCGAGGATTATGTGATGCGAGTGTGCATAGGAGTATCCGTAGCAAGGGCGAGACGCGATACGAGGATGCACGAGCGCACTAGTATTCGAAGCGTGATGCGGAGAATTACGAGGTTTGCGCGGGAGCACGCGAAGGTACTCGCAGCGATACTACTGGTAGTGCTACGAGTCCTTGAGACTCGATTTGGGACCAAACCACCGGTAGCGGCTGATAGCGGCGGCGAGGCGAGGCAGCTGACGGCGGCGATCGACGGCAGCAGCGGCGGCGACGAGCTTCAAGCTTGGACGTCCGATTATTAATAAATAATAATATTATTTATTAATAATATATATAAGTGTATTATTTAATTAATTAGTATTTTAATTAAGTAATTAGGATAGATATCTAAGAGTATCTCTAAGAGATCTTTAGATTGTGTGTTTGATAGAGTTTCCATGTGTTGGGATTCTCTTGTATTATTTTATTAGTATAAGTTACTTAGGGACCAAGTAATGAGCTATATATAAACAGAGGCTCCGCATTGTAATTATTCATTCATAGGAATCAAGATTCATAGTTGAATCAAGATCATAGTTGATCGAAAAAGTGTGTGCGTGTCACAACTTTTCATCTTCCTAGTTCCTCTTGAAGTTCTAGTGAAGCATAGTTTTGAGAGTTATCTTAAACTCTACCACGTCAATGATACGACGTTAAAATGTTATGGCCGTATATTAGATGCGAGATCTTCTATATACGAAGGACCGTATGAGTGCGTAATACACTTTCATACGTGTTTGTCCGTGTGTATTAATCGTAGCGATTGATCATGCGATGGGCCGCGATTGGTTGTAATAATCAACGTTGGTAGCGCGCGTTTAACGCGAGGGCCGTGTGTTTTGATTGTAATAATCATACATACGAAGATTGAGGATCAATAATCGAAACCTCTCGATTATTTGATTATGCGTGATTTATCACGTGGGCTATTAAACGATAGTCGATTGTTAATCAATAACAATTCGATAGTCGCCAACTAGTAACACTCAATAGGTCGATTTGAACTATCGAGGCATGCGGAGTAAGCAAAGGACTCAAGAATACCTACCGAGCCAAACCATACCCGAGACCGCGCGAGCGCCTCAACTATATTTGGACTGGTATTTGTGTGTGACTCAATTCATCGACCGGGGTCCGCAACACAGGGCCCCGGACCTGATGAAATTCCGCGGACTCCGGGGCTGCCGGGAGGGTTTCTCCCCAGTACGGGTTCGTGGATTTTTCGGACGGAACTAGCTAGAATAGCGTGTTGGCCTGCGAGTTCTGCTCCCGGGGGATTTGCTCGATCTGGATGCCGGGTAAAGGAATAATGTCTCTCCCGCCTTGGGGATCGTTAAGACTAGTGGTCCAGGTAGGCGTTCCTTGAGTCTGGGACGTGGTGTCGAGGTGTGAGGTGAAGATCATGCCTTCAACGGGATCCCCTCAGCCGTGTTCGCAACGCACTTCGGGTTGGGTCCCGCGACCCGTGACGCGGCGAGATTGGGCCTGGTCACCTCTTGACGACACGAATGCCCATAGGTCGTGCCGCATGATGCAGCAATTTCGTACGAGTCTGTGCTGAGAATCTGCAATAACACTTCCAACACAGACATATGAACATAGCAAAATATCAATCGATTTTACTTATCTGATCCTCCTGGACCGTGCGATCTACGCCGGCCCGCGAGAGAGGGGGCTCGGGACCAGGGATCGATGTTGTTGCCCGAACATTGGTATGCAAAGGTCAAAACTGGGTCATCCGTAATCACTGCTCCTAACCTTCATGACTCCTTGAAATAAGTTTGCAAGATCGAGTTCGGGACCCGGGAATGGCAGGTTTGGGAGACGGGACTCGGGCCCCGGGACAGGTTGGTCCAAGTGGCGGGGCACGGGCCCCAGGACCGGTTGATGCGTCTTGACGGTCCGCTGCTGCGTTATTGGTTTTGTAAACCTCGCCATGCTCGTGCTTTCATTGATTTAGTCGCGCGTGGCGATTCGCTCGCGTCTCTTCGGCTCTGGGTCCTTGTCGTGACTTGTTGGGCCTTGGGGGGGTTTTTGGCGAATTCGCTACCTGGGGTGATATCCTCCCGCCATATTTAGGTGGATTTTGAAGGTTTCACAAGAGAGATAGAATAGCAAACACTTTATTCTTTATTAGCTTTCCTCCTCCCACGGTCTCAAAAGCACCGGAGGGGACATGGAAATATGCACAACGAAAGTAGGATGGGGTCCATAGCCCCGGAAGCTTTTAAAGAAAAGCCTTCCCCGAAATGCGTGAAAGTTCTTTAGAGTATCTGCCTGGCCGGGCCTCGGGGTGGTCTGCCGCTCTGCCCGTTGGCGCCCCGTCCGGCTTGTCCGAGATTCTCCCGGGCTCCGGGATTGTTACCCCGGGCTCCGGGTCTCAAAAGCATATCCCCCAGCTTCCCGTCCTCGAAGAGTTTCCATAACTGTTTCAGCAGTTCTCGGCACCGCCCTGTGGCATGTCCATGTTGGTTATGGAACGTGCACCAGAGATCTTTGTTCAGTTTCTCATCGGGGGCCCGCATGGGTTCTGGCCTGACCAGGACGTCTTCTTCGTTGGCGTGAAGTATCTCCATCATGGTCATGGCGTCTAGACCCATTTGCTCTACCAACTTCACCTCCATTTCTCTGTAGCTTGGGAGCGGTCGGCTCCCCTCGTACGCTTTGTAAGGCGTCTTTCTTGGCTCACTAGGTGGCCTCCGGGCCGCGGGGTCCGGATCTCTCACTTTTTGCTCCGGGGTGCTGTCGCTTCCCCGCATAAGCCTCTGGAACCAACAATGTGCTCCCGCTTTCACGCGGAAATCCTCGTAACTCCGTGGGTAGCACAACATCAGGTGTCTGAACAGCTCCGAATTCTTCCGGAGCCCACTCATGGCGGTGTGCAGTTTCATGTCGTCGCCGACTTCTTCCCCGCCGAGCAGGATGTCTCCCACTCTGTCCACGTAAGATTCGTCGCTCTCATGTGGCGCCTGTTTGACACCGATGAACCTTTGGCTTTGCTCGAGCCGATTCACCTTCGAGGCGAAGTGGGCGACGAACCGCTGGACCAAGTCATCGAAACAATGGATAGATCTGGCAGGTAGCCCGGCGAACCATTTGTGGGTCGTATCTCTCAGAGTCAAAGGAAGCAGACGACATCTCGTGGCGTCGCTGGCACCTCGTCCCGACATGTACGTACGGAATCGGCTGAGATGGACCTCGGGGTCCGTCTTTCCGTCGTATAGAGTCGTCTGAAAGGGCTGTATCTCGTGTTGCATGGCGGCATGTTCGATTTCCGGGGCCAACGGCTCCTTGCAGAAATCGGCTCGCTCGGGTCTGGCTCGTACCTCGTTGAGTTCCTTCTTTATCTCCGTGATCTTCTCGTATACATCGCGCAGGCCTGCTTCAGGTCTCGGGACGGGAGCGGCCTGGGCGAGGGGCGGAGGGTTTTGCCTCTCCAAGCGTGCTCGCAAATCTGGGTCCCCGTACTCCGGCACCCGTGGTGCTGTCGAGGCGGACTGATGTTCGGACTCATTGTTGCTCATCTTGGCATGTTTATCACGTGAATGGATAACAGGAGTGGTTAAAGCATGCTTACGTTGGGTTAAGTTGGCCATGAACTCGTCGATCTTCTTGGGTGTGTTGAACATGTCGAATGTGAACGAGGCCGGGATGGCGAGAGGAAGTGGGTCCCGGTGCGGACCGGGGTGCTACTGGCGATGGGGTCACTCCGTCCGATGGTGGCGTTTATGCCGCCATGCTTCGCTGCCGCTCCGATCTTGCCAAGAGACGGACCGGTGCGGCCTTGCCTCCTTCTGTCTGACCTCGGTCTCGGACGCTGGGTAAATTCCTTGCTTGGTTGGTGGGCGGATCACGGGCTCATCCTCCACGGGCATCTTTCCTCGTTCCAACCTCCGCCTGGTGGCGGATCTCGAGGAATCTGACGCGGTGGCTCCGTCTTGCTCCTGGCCAGACATCTTTCTTTCTGGCTTCTTTCCTGGGTCTAAAGATTACAACCCCCTCCTTCTAGCGCCAAATGTTTTGGCACGTTTTGGTCGGGTTGAAAAGTACGGTGCTGGGCTGTGTTTAGAGGGTTTGGAAACGGTACCAATACATGTAAATTTATATATAGAAAGGGCTGATTACTTTAGACCGGAAAACAGGACAAGAGCTTGGAGCTCGGGAGGATAATATCCTTTATTTATTTAATGGCTTTAATAGCTAATTTGTGTCGCCCTTTAATCGTTTACGGGAGGGTGCGTTTTATAGGCGATGATCCATGTTTATCCATGCCATGATACCCCTAACACGTTGGGTACCTAGTCTAGATACATTAAATGCCGAGGCACGATTCCGAGGCGCGTTTGCCGTGGTGCGGGGTCCTTGATGGTGGTGGCCGCGAGTCGCCCCGTCGTGGCTGGGGTCCGTGATGGTGATGGAATGGCGCATGTGTCTTGTGCTTACTTTGGGTGCTCCGTGAACGGCCGCCCGCCGAGCCTAGCGATTTCAGTCTGATCCCGCGGCGGTGCGCGGGTCTGAGCTTTGTGTCCCGAACCCCGTTCTCGGGCCCCACGTCCATGTGCGCGAATTCTAACCGTCCGGAATCGACACGTGTTTCTGCATGCACAGATATGAACGTCCTGGGTTTATGAACATTGGGGCAGGTCGCACCTGTGCGGCGTCAGAGCCCCGCAATACAGCCTCGGGACGTGGCGCCCGGGACTGATTGCGTCCTTCCGTCGCGGGTTGACTCGCGAGGTGCTCTCCCGCGGTTGGGATCTGGGGGCGTCTCAGGGTTTGATGCCCCGTCGTCCTCTTCACTATTCATGCCGGGTTGCTTGGCTTCTGTGATTCGTGTCGGGCCGCGTCTCGGGGCCTTTTCACCCGTCGTCCCGGATATCGGGTTATTGTAGCCCGTTGCGGTTGGCCGGAATCCGGGCACGGTATGCGTGGACCCTATCTGATTCTCGTGACGGCGGGTTGGCGTGGGAGCCTTATCCGGGCCTCTTTTAT
>JACOMQ010001656.1:0-28166 GCA_014843705.1 Euphrasia arctica
AGAAATATGAAATTTCAAGACCCAAAAAATAATTTAGACGACCCAAGTCTTTGATAGCGAATTCCTTATGAATACGTCGTATAAAACGAGCAAGGAGAGGAGAGTCGTTACCGGTGACAATGATATCATCAACGTAAAGTAGTAAGTAAATGACCGAACGACCCTGATGAAGATAAAACAATGAGGAGTCTGATTTGCTTGCATGGAAGCCGAGATCACAAAGAAAGCTGCTGAAGCGGTGAAACCAAGCAAGAGGTGCTTGACGTAGACCATATAAGGCCTTTTTTAGGCGACACACGTGATCGGGATATCGAGGATCGATAAATCCAGGAGGTTGAGCCATGTAGACCGGTTTCGGAAGGACGCCGTGGAGGAACGCGTTGTTAACATCTAATTGATGAAGAGGCCATTTATGGTGGAAAGATAAGGCCAAGATGACACGGACAGTGGTTGACTTGACGACGGGACTAAAAGTGTGAGAAAAGTCGGTACCCGGAATTTGAGTGAAACCTTGAGCGACCAAGCGAGCTTTGTGTCGCTCTATCGTACCATCGGCATGATACTTCGTACGAAATACCCATTTAGATCCAACAATGTTAGTGCCCGGAGAAGGAGGAACGAGGTCCCAAGTGTTGTTGCGGCCAACCATGCTGGAGACTTGGCTGCGGATTTAAAACCTCGAGGTTCGGTGTTGGAAATAAGAGCCGAGATTAAAGGGCTGGAGGCCAGAAGCGCCGGATACTTGGGTTTGAAAATTCCGGATTTGGCGCGAGTGACCATAGGGTGATTTGAAGAGGATGGAGGATGTGCA
Organism: Euphrasia arctica; assembly: GCA_014843705.1. Lineage (NCBI taxonomy): Eukaryota > Viridiplantae > Streptophyta > Magnoliopsida > Lamiales > Orobanchaceae > Euphrasia > Euphrasia arctica. The sequence continues at coordinate 812 of JACOMQ010001656.1, forward strand.
GGTGGTACAATAATAACAGATTCTGGGTTATCCAACAAGGCGTCTGTAGCAGGAGGCTCCGAAGAAACCAAAATCTCGGAAGAATCGAAGGCATGGACATTATCTTCGGGCAATACATGAGAAGCAGTAGGCTGGCCGGGGGTGCAAGGTTGGTCATTTGGAGGAGTAGATGATCCTGGTGGCACTGTACATGCTGAACAAAAAGGGCTGGTCGGGACAGTTGCAGCAGGACAATGAGGAGAAGGAGTCGAGTCGGTGGTTGTTGACGACACGGCTGGAGAGACGAGCTCATAGTCCATAAAAACAGATATGTCGGGAGAAAGAGTCGAAGATGAACGAGATCCTGTCACAAATGGAAAAAATAATTCATCAAAGTGAGCATGACGTGTAATAAAATTCTTGGAGGAGGCGGGATCGAAACACCGAAAACCCTTATGCATGCTACTGTATCCCAAAAAAATACATGGGCGACTGCGCGGCGCCAATTTGTTAGGTGCATAGTCACGGAGATACGGAAAGACTCTACAGCCAAACGGTCTAAAATTGCCATAATTGGGAGACATTCCAAAGAGTAACTCAAACGGTGATTTTCCATCCAAAATAGAAGAGGGCAAGCGATTAATGATATAAACGGCTGTGGCAAAAGCATCAAACCAGAAAGTGGAAGGTAGACGAGCATGAAATAACATGGAAAGCCCGACTTCAGTAATATGACGATGCTTGCGTTCGGCACGACCATTTTGTTGAGGTGTGTAGGGGCATGAAATACGGTGGTGGATGCCATGGTTGTCCATAAAGTGTCGAACTTTGAAGTTCACAAATTCGGTGCCGCCATCGCTTTGGAATGACTTGACTGTAGTTGAAAACTGATTACATACAAACTTGTGAAAACGAACCAAAGTATCAAAGAAATCAGATTTTGCCCGTAGAGGATATAACCAGGAAAATCGAGAAAAATCATCCACAAACACAACATAATAACGAAAACCATCTCGAGCAAGAACCGGAGCAGGACCCCATAGATCACAGTGTATTAAATCGAGAACGTTCGAAGCACGTTTTTCATTAATAGTAAAAGATAAACGTTTGCTTTTAGCTAATTGGCAAGATGAGCAAACAGTGGGATTTGGAAAAATAGAAGTAACAGATAAATGACGTAGACGATTCATAAGCTTAATAGTGTCAAGTGGGACATGCCCCAAACGTAAATGCCATAAATCAAAGGAAGCCTTCAAATTTTTTGTACGGATGGCAGCAACCAAGGCTGGGTGAGCATGTTCCAATAAATAGAGCCCCCGATCACATCGACCCCGAGCCATCACTTGTTTTGTGGCTCGATTCTGAACAACAAAATACTTATCAGAAAAACAGACATCAAGCGGAAAATCTGAGGTTAATTTGCTGATGGAAAGTAAATTTTTGGTAAGGTGAGGAACCACAAGGACATCCAAAAGACGAATGTTGTTAGATAAAGTACTAGAACCAATGTGAGTAATAGGTAAGGAATTCCCGTTACCGACAACAACATGACCTGTACCAGTATAGGGCGCATAGGAATCGAGTGCTGCTGATTGATGAGTCATGTGATTTGTGGCACCGGTGTCAACATACCAATCAGGAGGGTTGTTTGTCGAGACATTACATGTCGAGTGAAAGGCTTGGGCAAGTTGAGCAGAGTCAGTTCCAGGTGAGCGGACAAAACGCTGAGGACATTTGTCGGCATAGTGTTCACCGCGACATATTTGACATCGCGGAGTGTATTGCTTTCGCCCTCCACGTCCAGATGCACCACCACGAGAGGCTGAATTGTTGTTACGAGAGCCACGAGATGCGTTGGAGCCATGCGGGTATCGAGACTGATCTTGAGATCGATTCGATGGTGCAGCAGTGTGAGTGAGAAAGGCAGCGGGTGCCTGTACATCCGTGTTGGAGGGCTTGTTCATGATTTCATAGGCGATAGCTTGATGAAGCAGATCGCGAAAAGGCGGTACAGGTGAGAAAGCCATACGCGTGTCAGAGAAGCTACTAAATTGTTGACCGAGACCGCGGAGAAACCAATGCGACTTGTCAGTTTCATCAACGGGTTTACCGATTGCAGCCAGCTGATCGCATAGGCCTTTGAATTTTCTGCCATATTCGGCGACTGAAAGAGACTCACGTTTAAGTAGGAGAATTTCTTCACGTAGTTGTGTTGTGCGGGACTGAGAAGAGTGGCTGAAAGCGGCTTCAAGCGCAAGCCATGCATCTCGAGACGTCTCGCAATCAATAACCTCGGCGAGAGACTCCTCGGTGAGAGAAGCTAGTAGAAGGCTGAGAATTTTCTGGTCTTGGGATTTCCAGAGTAGGAAATCAGGATTAGAGGAAGAGCCAGAATCTTTAGAGATAGTTGGCACAGGCGCTGGGTGTGTGCCGTCGACGAAACCCATTAGATCCGCCGAATAAAGCATCGGGACAACTTGTTTCTTCCATAACAGATAGTTAGAAGAGGTAAGTTTCACAGTTATCATGTGTATGAGGACACTCATCGGAATTGAAGTGGAGGCCATGACCGATATAGAAAAAGAAGAAGAAAAAAGGAAGAGGGTTATGGTGTTTGATGCTCTGATACCATGAAAGGATTAATATTCTTTTTTTCTCATTAGATGAATGATCAGAAGACCATTATATACATTGAGGGATACGAATACAAAAGGTAAAGATACAGAAAATATCTACATATATTTATAGAAGATATGTACAGCTAATATTATTAAGGAAGAAATATATTCAGTCATTAATACTAATTTTACTTACAATTTTTTTTAAAACTATTGCACGTTACTTTTTTTACTTTTTAAAAAACATTGAAGACTATGTTATGTGCAATGAGGCTGTTGCATAAATAAAAAATTTCTAATTTTACTTACAATTTTTTTTAAAACTATCGTGCAATGAGCTATTAAATAAATATAGAGTATATTTATGTTAAATTGATAAATTTCACAGTGATTTTTTTTTCTTTTTTTCTAGTTTTCCAAACCAATTTATTTTTTTGTATTGTTTCTCTCTCTTTGCCGGAGCGAGAACCGATCATCCGCGTGCACTCAGAGAATTCCTCTAAGTCACAGCGCGTAACTACCGTTATCGGTTGTTTCACTTTCATCAATCTTAGGATGTTTTGGGCGGAAATTTTCCGATCACTGAGTTTGATTTGACTCTCAGGCGGAAGATTTATCATATTTTTTGCGATGCTTTGATCTCATGTTACATGTACTTTCAACGTTTATCGAGGCGCGGCGAGGGATTCATTCGGGCACAGTTTCACCACCCCAATAATAAAATGTAGAGTATTTATTTTTTATTGATTTTTATTATAAGGGTATTTTAGATATTATACAATGTATTATACAATGCTGTTGAAAAAAATAAAAAGAATAAGAGGTGTGTTTAGTAATAATGGAAGTCTAAATAAATTCACCCATAAATAAATTCAACTGTGTAATACATGCATTGACCCATTGAATTACTTGTGTATTATGTATTTTGTGTTGTTGAATTTATTCACACTGAATATTTATTAGAGCATCTCCAATGGTGAAGTAGAAGTCTATCTGTACTTCTACCTCTAACCCAAAAATAAGGTAGAAATCAGTAAAGTTGTGCTGACGTGTTAAGATTAAAGTGTAGCCTGAACAGAAGCAGGTTGTCGGAAGTGATAAGAAAATAAGAATCGTCAATCTGTGTACAACGTTTTTCTAGAAACTTGGGATCGACTTTTGACCAATCAAATCAACTACTATGAATTAGATGAAATTTGTTGGAGCATGTTTGAATTGAAGAGAGACTTCAAACGGTAGTCTTAGAATTTGGATCAAAGGTTCAATGACAATGACGGTAGAGCAACAAAAACTTGTTTTTCAAATGTTGGATGAAATGCCTCAAACAATCAACTTAACTAAATATCTTGATAACTGAACTTGGTCTCTTCAAATGGTGATGATTCAACATTGTTAATTAGCTTCCAAAATCAAAGATCATACATAATTGTTGACCATATCAATCTAACTCAATAATTCTTGGTGACCCACTGTAGTATACAATATGAAGATTTTCTTCTCCTTTGCGCTCTAATGCATCCACCAACGATACCACCTTTTCAACCTGCCCATCTTACAATAAGTATACAAGTTCGGTTTTAGCCCAACAGATTTTAACTCATCGAAAAGCTTTAGTGCAAAAGACATCGGCCAACACAAAACAGTCCCTATAGGCTATAACAGAGTGATTTATGTAACAATATCGGGCTCCAACCCTTTAGACAGCATTTCACGTAAAAAATCAACGGCATCATCTCTTACAATATCCATGAATCAATATGTTATGCTATTTACTCGAGATCTAGTTAATGAATACAGTATTAATTTTACTTGGTTTCTTATAGTAGTTGATAGATATATACTTGTATGTTTGATCCGATCCAAATAACATACAAACACAAACACAGTTAAAAACACTGGGTGAAAATAAGAGCTAAGAATCAGAGTGGTTACCTAGTTATAAGGAACAAAATCAAAGAGCTCACAAAAGTCTCAAATTTTAATGGCTTGCTTGCTATATTAATTGACATTTATATAATCGCAACAACCAATCAAATATTTTCCACCTCGATCGATTAGCACACAAGTTTGTTGGTTCATTTCATTTCCACCTCAATACCATGATTAGTAAAATCGCCGTAATATGGTATCCGATGCATTTGGCCTGATAGATTTCCTATTAACACGCTTGATATTCGATGCATTTGGCCTGGTAGACATGAAATACTGTTATATGTTTCTCAACAAAGGACGGGATGGGAAGAAAACGTACACCTAACATGCTACATCTATAATCTTGAGTCGGCTTCAGTAAAAAAATACTATAACATTTTCAGTAAAAAATAAACAAGGATAATCATACTGGAAATTAGAAATCTGAATATTCATATTTCAATTGAGAACACTTAATACGCAAAATACAAAGGAAACCTACATCATGATATCCCACCTAATAAGTCAATACCGTACCAGGGAACAATGAGCACCAAAGCCAAAGGAGACCAGGTCTCGAGTTGCGCATCAAGCCATTGATAACCATTAAACATACAAAAAATACTTGCCCCGTCTGTAAAATATTAAGTATTTTAAGTCAGTATTCCCATTACTGCTTGTATTTTTGGGCTCTCTCCTAGGGAAGCCATGAGCTCAAAGCATTTATCAATGGTGTGGTTAGTTTTTCCGCAATGTGTACATATTATACCTTTCTATACTGGGGTGGTAGGGTTAAAAGACTGTAGCTCCAAATTAGATTCTTCTTGTGAAATTAGGTTAAATATATCATCTAGGGAGGCAGTGGATCTCTCAAAAGGACCTGATTTTTCAGTTGCATGTAGTCATCATTGACCCCTATCAGTAATTGCAAGACTTTTCTTTTATCTGCCTTGTGTTGATTCTCCTTCTTGGCAGGACATTCAGTTAATGGACACACACATATGGGCTCATATGCATTGATTTCATCCCATATGTTCTTTAGTTTAGCAAAGTAAATGCTTACTGTATCTCCTTGTGTAATCATAGTTAACTGTTGTTCTAACATGAAAACCCTATTATTATTTGCTTTTGCAAATTTTTTGTGTAGCTTCAACCATACCTTTCTAGCAGAAAGGGCGTATGCCGTATATCCAGCCATCTCCGGTGACATGCTGGCTGAAATCCATGCCAGCACTATTGAATTACATCTCTTCTAGTCTTGATATAGTGGATCAGATTTTTGAGGTTCTGAGATTGAGCCATCTATGAACCCTAGCTTGTTCTTTATTGTTAGGGCGCCCATCATCATGTTTCGTTTGGTAGTTCCTCGAGTTGAGTGATTCACCAATAAGCTTCTGACCAGGTGACTCGCCATAGTGCAAGAAGTATGATTGGATGGTTTTGATGGATCAAATTAAAGAAATCTCCTGATCCATCTCCGATGATGACCTCCTTCGACTTGTCTCCTTGTTCTGTCATCTTGATCGCGGAATTTGCCCTGATACCATATAGAATTTGTATACGAGGAAAATACAAGGGTTTAACCCTTCTGTGTATGAAAATAACCGAGAGAAAATATACTCTCTTGTATTTAACTTGATGAGTAATCAATTACATCTATGCATATATATAGGCATGCGCATAAACCCTAATACTAACCTTAATTTTGTTTAATTAGGAAATAAAATATATGGTAAGTAATTACAAACGGTTCAAAAGCACTTAAAATAACATAAACGGTCCTCTCCTGGGTATGATCCAGACTACTGATGTACGGGCCGTGCATGTAATGCATGTAAACATGCATGCACATCAACATTGGTGACGGAAGAGCAGCACTCGATTGATGTTCTTTTATACAGAGAGAATAGAATGTGAAAGTTTGTAAAACGGAGTGATACAAGTGTCTGTAGCAAAAAGTACTACCGTTAATTGTGAGAACACTATCATAAATAAACTAATATATTTAAAAGAAGTACTACCGTTAATTGTGGACCATAATATTCTAAATAATACTCCCTCCATCTTAAAGAAGTTGCATTTACTTACTTGATAGTAAATTAAAAGAAGTAGTGCATCTTTTTTGAGACAAAAAGAATATTTGGTTTTAAAAAATTTATTTCCCTTCCAATTATCACTCGATGGTTTTCAAAGTTTTATTTTATTTTTTTAAAGATAGAAGGTTCTTTAGAATGGTGTAAGAATTAGGATTTTGTCAATTGGGAAGAATTTGATGTATTTGTAATTAAAAATTCTTAATTAAACAGTTATTTGTATTGTTATTTACCAATAACTCTTTTATAACGAAATATTTTGCAACAGGTAGGTTGCAAAAGTAAATATTCAAAATTTGATATACTAAACAGTAACAATAATCTGGAAATTTGCAAAGTGTAAATTTTGACACAAATGCTATTTGCATATGGATGCAACGCATGATGTGACAAATAACAATTCTTAATTTTTTTTACATTTTTTTTATATTTTAATTTTTTAATATAAATATATTAATTTTATAATAAAAACACGTTTTACGAAAATAATAATTAAAATTCATTTTTACCAAAAATAAATATTTTTACATTTTTGAAATCTACAAAATGCGCAGGTAATATAATCATCAATTTTAAATATCAATTGATTCATGTTTTTCTACCGTACGTGCAATTAAATTTGTTCTGATTGTCAAAACATATTACGAGTAGGTGGAAACGCATCAGTTAATTTATATTTAAAATTGATATTTATATTACCTACACATTTTGTAGATTTCAAAAATATAAAAATATTTGTAAAAAGAATTTTCATTAATATTTTTGAAAAACTAATAAGTATTTTATAGTATGATTTATTTATATTAAGGTGTTTCAATATTTTTATGACAATTTTATAATTTAGAAGTCTTGTTGTATTTGTTTATATTTATTGCGCAATTTTCATAAACTAAAACACTAATATGTTAATCGAGACGAATTTAATTATGTGTACGAGTAAGTAGAAACACATGAATTAATTGATATTTAAATTTGTTGTTTATATTACCTGTGCATTTCGTAAATTTCAAAAATATAAAAATATTTACTTTTGATAAAAATAATTTTAATTAATATTTTCCAATGTTTTTATTATAAAATTAATATATTTATATTAAATAATTAAAATATAAAAAAAAGTAAAAAAAAAAAATTAAACAAAGTCCACATCGATGGGCATCGATGTGGATGTGCAAAGATTATCACTCAAATTTTGAGAATATAATATCATCTCAAAAATTATTTTTTTATGTTTTTTCGTTTTGAATTTGTTAAGTTTTTAAACTGTGTGGTAGTATTAATTAAAAGAGAGATGTGGATTTTAAAACACATTTATAACAAATCTATTTATTTTGACCTGTTTTATAACACTACATTTATTCTAGACAAATGGTAAAAGAATTGTCTAAATTACTTTTACCTTTTCAAAACAAAACAAAAAAAAATATATATATAATTAAGAAAAAAAAATCGGTCCCCACAACTCAATTCTCTCTCCCGTCCTCCCGTCGGTTCCTCCCTCTTACCAAAACAGCCGCCAATTTTTTGAGAATCAAGGAAAATCCGGCCACTTCAATTCCGGTGAATCGCAATGGCAGACAACAACGAACAAAAAGAAGAGCAACAATGGCCGATACAAGCTCCAGTTAGTGCCGAAACCTAGTTTTTCAATTTCGAAAAATTAATGTTTTTTCAATAATATGTTCAATTTGATGTGTTAATTGCTTGGATTTGAGTGTATTAGAGTTATATATTTTGTTGTAGTTGGTCTAGAATCGAAATTCCTGTTGAATTGCTCTTTAAAATTCTGAAAATTATTGGTCCGCTGTTCCACGCTACACGGTGGCAATTTTAGTGCTCACCGTGTAGCTTGACCACCGTGTACCGGTTATTCGGTACACGGTGACAGTGTAGCAGAACCATTTTTTTGTTTTTTAATTTTGAGTTTTGTTATTTAATTGAATGTAATATTTATTTATTTAACTTCATTTTTGCAGGACTTCTTCGAGTGGAGAAAAATAAACATGGATATGGTAAGCGTATTAAATATATAGTCCACCATTTAATTTAATTATCAATTAATTAAATGTTTAATTTATGGATCATATACATGATGTCAATCCAACCCGAAACGGTGGGCTAGCCCGAAGCCCGCCCGAAAAAATGTAAGGTTAGGGTCGAATATTTTCGACCCGAAAAAATTTCAGCCCGGTTAGCCTGAACCGAAGTAACCCGATGGCCCGAGTGGGCTAGCCCGATAAACCATGGGCTAGCCCGACAACCCGATTTATTTAAATATATTAGAATTCATTTTATTTATTTATACAGATATTTTAAATAAATAAAATAATATATTCAAATAAAAGAAAATTGTCAACTAAAATTACAATTTTAAATATTATTGAATGAAATTTGATAATTTGGGCAATTTAAATATTAGATTTATAATAATAATTATTAAATATTAATATTTTATTAATATTAAATTTAATTTGGTATTAAAAATTATTTTTTTATTATATAATATTAGTTTTTCCAACCCGACGGGCTAGCTCGAAACCGAAGATTTTAGGGTTAGGGCTACAAATTTACAGCCCGAAAAAATTCCAGCCCGATCAGCCCGACCGAAGTAACCCGATAGCCCGAGTGAGCTAACCCGAAACCGAGTGGGCGGGCCCGATTGACATCCCTACATATACTACATAAATTAAATTTAGCGCAATTAAATTTATCAAATAAATTAATTACTTCTAGCGCAATTATATTTATCATATAAATTAATTACTTCCGCAATTATATTAATCATATTAATAAATTAATTCTAAACAATTAATTACGTAAACATGCACGTGTATTTAATTCAATTTTCTATTATTCGGAGTAGTGCTCTTTCTACTTAAATTTAATGTTTAACATACTCACGTTAGATGTACACATTGATAATTGACAAATAAACAATTTAAATTTAATGTTTAACATACTCATGTTAGATGTAACATTGATAATTGACAAATAAACAATGAGTGAATTATATAATTGAAATAGTACAATAAAAAAATCACAATGATATTACAAATAATAAATTATAGACTACATTTAGTGATTTATATTTAATCGAATAGATATTTTGCTTTAAAAAATAGTTTTGTTAATAAAGTTATTATCAATTAAGTCTAATTTATATTTAATAGAATAAATATTTTGTGTTAAAAAATAGTTTTGTTAATAAAGTCATTCTTATATTATAAGTATATAAAAGTCTATTAATATTAATAATGAAATAATTAAGTATCATTTCAAATTTACAAACCAAGTGGTTCAACAACAATGAGTTTAGTTACATTTGAAAATTTCATATTAACAAATAAGTAAAGAAATTGACGGTAACTCAAATCCAAATAAAACATGAATATAAAATAAGTAAATAATTAGTCTTTAAAGCTAAAAACATAGTTAAGTTAATTGCAATTATAGTTTAAACTTGAATAACCATTTAAACTTTTCAAATATAACCCTAAAAGTATTCAAAATATCAAAATAAATTGTTCTGAAATACTAACTGACAAACTAAAAATGATTTAAGTACAAATTACTTAAACAATGATCATTTTTTCATTGGGCATTCATGCTATCACTCGATCAATTGTATGTCATCCTGAATTAATATTGATTGAATAATTGTTATATTTATAAAATTTAATTATTTTTTGTTACTAATTACTTTATGAACGAAAATTTAAACGAAACGTTATTAATAATCTGACAATTCTAATACGGCTACATTGAGTATTACTTGTCCACCAATTTTTTTAATGATTTTTTTTATTTATGCTTATAAATATAATAATTTACTTTTGCTTGTAAATATAATAATGTCCGACTTTTTCAACATTCAAATATATTCCATGTTGGGGAAAAACTCTTTATTTGATTTACTATATTATTTTTTTTTTTTGGTGTTTTAGAATATTTTTGATTGAATATGAGTTTGTTGATATTTTTTTAACCTGTCATTTAGTTTATTGAGTTTTTTTACATATTTGGTATATTTGCTCAAAAAGTAATACACAAAATTTTAAAATGTTTAATTCTAATTATAGAAACAGTATCCAACAGGGATGAGTACATTTTTTGTTCTTCCAATGTTGAATTCTAATTTTAGAAATGGTAGTCAACAGGATTGAGAAATTTTAGGACGCTTAGTATAATTTAGTGTATAAAAGGTAATCCTTATAATATATAATTCAGCTAGCAATTGTCTTAGGTGACATATTTTTACCCGTTAGATTTTATTGTGTTCACACCTATTAATAAACAAGAACCGTTAGATTAAATTTGTGTTCACACTTGTAATTAATTAGCGTAATTATTTTTAATTAATTTATTTATTTATCCTTATAATATATAATTCAGCTAGAAATTGTCATAGGTGGCATATTTTTACCCGTTAGATTTTGTTGTGTTCACACTTATTAATAAACCATAACCGTTAGATTAAGTTTGTGTTCACACTGTTAATTAATTAGCGTAATTATTTATTTCTTTATATAATATAATTTACATTTATAATCTCCTTAATTATAATAAATATTGACTTGAAATATTCAAAATATGACTTTTCTTCCTTATTTATCTCCTTTAATTACTTTTATTATATTATACTACTATTTATTTAATTACATTTATTATATTATACTACTATTTATTTATAGTACTAAAATTAATTAGCGATTAATGATGATAGAGAATGCATTTTTTATTAATATATTTAACCGATTAATTAATTAATTTATATTATATAAACAATAATATCGGAATTTAAGGTAAATCTACTCCTAATTTTAAGCAACTAAATAAATTTGATATTATCTACTATTTATATTACTGTAATCATGAATAATTCAAATTCGTGTCTATACTCTATATAAAGTTATCTTCATTTCTACCTCTCACTATTATATTTTTTTAATTTGTTCATGCTCACACTTTCTTTTGCAGAGCTCTAGGTAAGTTTTGTTGTTTTTAGTATTTTTTGCAACCTTAATTGTGTAAGCATTATTTTACTAATTCGATTTTAATTTAAATATTATTGTTTGATAATTAATATTTTTATTTTTTGTAGCCTTCAAATCTTTTACTAATTCGAATTTTAATTTTAATATTATCGTTTAATTATTAATATTTTTATTTTTTGCAGTCTTCAATCTAAGTATTTTTTACTAATTTGAATTTTAGTTTTAATATTATTGTTTGATCATTAATATTTTTATTTTTTCGCAGGTTTCAATGTAAGTATTTTTTACTAATTTGAATTTTAGTTTTAATATTATTTTTTGATCATTAATATTTTTATTTTTTGCAGGTTTCAATGTAAGTATTTTTTACTTATTCGAATTTTAGTTTTGATATTTTGTTGATTATAATTGTATTAATATTTTTATTTTTTGCAGGTTTCAATGTAAGTATTTTTTACTAATTCGAATTTTAGTTTTGATATTTTGTTGATTATAATTGTATCATAAATATAACAATTTATTTGATAATGATTTTCGTATTTTTTCGCAGATTTTTTGGATTTTTTATGGTTTTTAATGATTTATTTTTTTCCAGAACTTTTAGATTTCTTACTGTTTTTTTTTTTTTTGGTTTTTTTTTAGGTTTTTTTTATAACTAAAACACTCTATTTATTTTGTAGGTTTCTTTATAAGTAAAAGACTCTGCAAATCGAACAATTAGAAGTCCATGAAGAAAGATCAAATATTGAATTGCACAAGTTTTAAATGGAACCAAACTTTTGTTTATGTGCAAATCGAACAATTAGAAGTTCATGAAGAAAGATCAAATATTGGATTGCACAAGTTTTAAATGAAACCAAACTTTTGTTTATGTTTTCTAATAAGATTAGAGTAGTATCTGTTAATTTTATTTATGATTTAATTTACTCAATTTACTTTAATTTATAAAATTTACAATTTACAATAATTCTATTTAATTTCATTCTAATTTTGTTTATGTTGTAACTTACAGAACAATATTTGTATTTGTATTACTTAAAAAATATCACTAATATAGAATTAAATAATTAATTGAGTTAATGAAATAAAATTGTATTTAATAATTATTCTACAACTAATGATTATTATTTTTGTACAAAATAATTGTTTATTAAAGTAATAATTTAAAAAAATAATTATTTAATCAATTAGTCAACAGTCAATAATACAATCGTTGATTTTTTTTAAAAGAATTGTTTTTTAAAGTAATAAATTACAAAATAATTTTTTAGTCAATTAGTCAACACGTTATTTTCTTTTTAATCTCCTTTAAATCATTTATTCTATTAAAGATAATATTATTTATACATTTATAATCTCTTTAATTATAGTAAATATTGACTTTAATAAATTTAAAATAATAAATAAATCATTTTTAATGTATCTATTTATTTTTAACACGTTTTTTTTCTTATTAATCTCCTTTAAATCCCTCTATTAAAAAAATATTATTTATACCATCAAATATACCAAAGTTATAAAATCATGTCGTCTTTCTTTTTTATCAGTTCGCATTGTTTTTTTTTTCTTTTTTTTTCTATTCCTTTTTTTATATAAATAATAAATGATATTTCTATATAATAATTATTATATTCATGTACAATTAATATAATATACATTGTTGTTTGCTTAATCACAATTTGCATGTAACTCTTAAATTGTTTGTGAATATTTTGAATTTTGTATCTCAAATTATAAATTGGATATTTTTATTTAACAAATTACCTTTTATACACTAAATTAGACTAAGCGTCTTAAAATTCCCCCAGTTCTGTTGACTACCATTTCTAAAATTAGAATTCAACATTGGAAGTTACATAAAATGCCCTTGGATACTGTTTCTATAATTAGAATTAAACATTTTAAAATTTTGTGTATTACTTTTTGAGCAAATATACCAAATATGTAAAGAAACTCGATAAATTAAATGACAGGTTAAAAAAATATCAACAAACTCATATTAAATCAAAAATATTCTAAAACACCAAAAAAATTATATAGTAAATCAAATAAAGAGTTTTTCACCAACATACAATATATTACTGATGTGAATGTTGAAAAAGTCGACATTATTATATTTACAAGCAAAAGTAAATTATTATATTTATAAGCATAAATAAAACAATCATTAAAAAAATTGATCGACAAGCAATACTCAATGTGGCCATATTAGAATTGTCAGATTATTAATAAAGTTTCGTTTAAATTTCCGTTCATAAAGTAATTAGTAACAAAAAATAATTAAATTTTATAAATATAACAATTATTCAATCAATATTAATTCAAGATGACATACATGTCCAATGAAAAAATAATCATTGTTTAAGTAATTTGTAATTTGTACTTAAATCATTTTTAGTTTGTCAGTTGGTATTTCGAACAATTTATTTTGATATTTTGAATACTTTTTGGGTTATATTTGAACAGTTTAAATGGTTATTCAAGTTTAAACTATAATTGCAATAAACTTAACTATATTTTTAGTTTAAAAACTAATTATTTATTTATTTTATGTTCATGTTTTATTTTGATTTGAGTTACCGTCAATTTCTTTACGTACTTTTTAATATGAAATTTTCAAATGGAACTAAACTAATTGTTGTTGAACCAATTGATTTGTAAATTTGAAATGATACTTAATTATTTCATTATTAATATTAATAGACTTTTATATACTTATAATTTGAGAATTACTTTATTAACAAAACTATTTTTTAACACAAAATATCTATTCTATTAAATATAAATCAAACTTAAGTGATAATGACTTTATTAACAAAACTAGGTGACATATTTTTATCCGTTATATTTTATTGTGTTCACACTTATTAATAAATCAGTTGCATTAGATTAAATTTGTGTTCACACTATTAATTAATTAGCGTGATTATTTTTAATTAATTAGCGTAATTATTTATTTCTTTATATAATATAATTTATAATCTAAATATTGTTTGGAAATATTCAAAATATCACATTTCTTCCTTATTTATCTCCTTTAATTATATTTATTATATTATACTACTATTTATTTAATTAGTTTATTATATTATACTACTATTTATTTATATTACTAAAAAATTAATTAGCGTAATTAATGATGATAGAGAATGCATTTTTTATTAATATATTTAAACGATTAATTAATTAATTTATATTATATAAACAATAATATCGGAATTTAAGGTAAATCTATTCCTAATTTTACACAACTAAATAAATTTGATATTATCTACTTAATTTATATTATATAAACAATAATATCTGAATTTTTGGTAAATCTATTCCTAATTTTAGGGAACTAAATAAATTTGAAATTATCTACTATTTATATTACTATAATCATGAATAATTCAAATTCTTGTCTATATAAAGGACGTTATCTTCATCCCTACCTCTCACTATTATATTATTTTAATTTGTTCATGCTCAGACTTTCTTTTGCAGAGCTCTATATAAGTTTTGTTATTTTTTGTATTTTTTGCAGCTAAGCATTATTTTACTAATTCGATTTTAATTTAAATATTATTGTTTGATAATTAATGTTTTTATTTTTTTGTAGCTTTCAAATGTCTTCAAATTTAAGTATATTTTACTAATTCGAATTTTAATTTTAATATTATCTTTAATTATTAATATTTTTATTTTTTGCAAAGTATTTTTTACTAATTTGAATATCATTAATATTTTTATTTTTTGCAGGTTTCAATGTAAGTATTTTTTATTAATTCGAATTTTAGTTTTGATATTTTGTTGATTATAGTTGTATTAATATTTTTATTTATTTTTAGGTTTCAATGTAATTATTTTTTACTAATTCGAAATTTTAGTTTTTGATATTTTGTTGATTATAATTGTATCGTAAATATAACAATTTATTTGGTAATGATTTTTGTATTTTTTTTTCCAGGTTTTTTGGATTTTTTATGCTTTTTAATGATTTACTTTTTGCAGAAATTTTGGATTTCTTACTGTTTTTTATTTTTTTTGTATTTTGTAGGTTTCTTTATAAGTAAAAGACTCTATTTATTTTGTAGGTTTCTTTATAAGTAAAAGACTCTGCAAATTGAACAATTAGAAGTCCATAAAGAAAGATCAAATATAGGATAGCACAAGTTTTAAATGGAACCAAACTTTTGTTTATGTGCAAATTGAACAATTAGAAGTCTATGAGGAAAGATCAAATATTGGATTGCACAAGTTTTAAATGAAACCTTTATGTTTTTTGAGTAGTATGTGTTAATTTTATTTATGATTTAATTTACTCAATTTACCTTAATTTGTAAAATTTACAATTTCCAATAATTCTATTTAATTTCATTTTAATTTTGTTTATGTTGTAACTTCAAGAACAATATTTGTATTTGTATTACTTAAAAATATCACTAAAATAGAATTAAAATAATTAATTGAGTTAATGAAATAAAATTGATTTAATAATTATTCCAATGATTTAAAAGAAATTTATACAATTCATGATTATTATTTTTTACAAAAGAATTGTTTATTAAAGTAATAAATTACAAAAATAATTATTTAATCAAGTAGTCAATAATCAATAATACAATCATTGATTTTTTTAAAAAACATTATTTTTTAAAGTAATAAAGTACAAAAATATTTTTTTAGTCAATTAGTCAACACGAGTTTTTTCCATTTTAATCTCCTTTAAATCCGTTATTCTATTAAAGATAATATTATTTATACATTTATAATCTCCTTAATTATAGTAAATATTGACTTTAATAAATTTAAAAATAATAAATAAATTATTTTTAATGTATCTATTTATTTTTAACACGTTTTTTTATTAATCTCCCTTAAATCCATCTATTAAAAAATATTATTTATACCACCAAATATACCATAATAAAAGTTATAAAATTATATGGTCTCTTTTTTATCAGATTTATTATTGGTATTGTTTTTTTTCTTTTTTTCTTCTCTTGCTTTTTTTATATAAATAATAAATGATGTTTTTATAAAATAATTATTATATTCATGTACAATTAATATAATATACACTGTTGTTTGCTTAATCACAATTTGCATATAGTGAATATTTTGAATTGTGTATCCCAAATTATAAATTTGATATCTTTATTTAACAAATTACCTTTTATACACTGAATTATACTCTGAATTATACTAAGCGTCCTAAAATTCCCTCAATTCTGTTGACTACCATTTCTAAAATTAGAATTCAACATCGGAAGAACCTTAAAATGCCCTCATCCCCGTTGGATACTGTTTATATAATTATAATTAAACATTTTAAAATTTTGTGTATTACGTTTTGAGCAAATATACCAAATATGTAAAGAAACTGATAAATTAAATGAGAGGTTAAAAAAATATCAACAAACTCATATTAAATCAAAAATATTCTAAAACAACGAAAACAATTATATAGTAAATCAAATAAAGAGTTTTTCACCAACATGTAATATATTACCATGTGAATGTTGAAAAAGTCGGACATTATTATATTTACAAGCAAAAGTAAATTATTATATTTATAAGCATAAATAAAACAATTATTAAAAAAATTGATCGACAAGCAATACTCAATGTAGCCGTATTAGAATTGTGAGATTATTAATAACGTTTCGTTTAAATTTCCGTTCATAAAGTAATTAGTAACAAAAAATAACTAAATTTTATAAATATAACAATTATTTAATCAATATTAATTCAGGATGACATACAATTGATCGAGTGATAGCATGCATGCATGCCCAATGAAAAAATGATCATTGTTTAAGAAATTTGTAATTTGTACTTAAATCTTTTTTAGTTTGTCAGTTGGTATTTCCGAACCATTTATTTTGATATTTTGAATACTTTTTGGGTTATATTTGAACAGTTTAAATGGTTATTCAAGTTTAAACTATAATTGCAATTAACTTAACTATGTGTCTATGTTTTTAACTTTAAAGACTAATTATTTACTTATTTTATATTCATGTTTTATTTTAATTTGAGTTACCGTCAATTTCTTTACTTATTTGTTAATATGAAATTTTCAAATGGAACTAATTAAACTCATTGTTGTTGAACCAATTGGTTTGTAAATTTGAAATGATACTTAATTATTTCATTATTAATATTAATAGACTTTTATATACTTATAATTTGAAAATGACTTTATTAACAAAACTATTTTTTAACACAAAATATTTATTCTATTAAATATAAATCACACTTAATTGATAATGACTTTATTAACAAAATTATTTTTTAAAGCAAAATATCTATTCGATTAAATATAAATCGAACTAAATGTAGTCTATAAAGAATTATTTGTAATATCTTTGTGATTTCTTTATTGTACTATTTCAATTATATAGTTCACTCATTGTTTATTTTTCAATTATCAATGTGTACGTGAGTATGTTAAACATTAAATTTAAGTAAAAAGAGCACTACTCAGAACTCATGTTAAACATTAAATTTAAGTAGAAAGAGCACTACTCAGAGTAATAGAAAGTTGAATTAAATACACGTGCATCGCACGGGAAGGAGGACTAGTTTATATAATATAATTTACAATTTGTAAATATTGATTTAAATATTCAAAATATCACCTATCTTCCTTATTTATCTCCTTCCTTATTTATCTCCTTTATTTTTTATTAATTAGTTTAATTATTTATTTATTTATTTATATAATATAATTTATGATCGGTAAATATTGATTTGAAATATTCAAAATATCACCTATCTTTCTTATTTATCTCATTCCTTATTTATCTCCTTATTTATCTATATTATACTACTATTTATTTAAATACTACTATTTATTTATAGTACTAAAATTAATTAAAGTTATTAATGATGAAAGAATCTGCATTTTTTTATTAATATATTTAACTGTTAATTAATTAATTTATATTATATAAATCTACTCCTTATTTTAAGTAACTAAATAAATTTGATATTATCTACTATTTATATTACAATAATTATTGAAGAATTTAAATTCTTATAAATAAACTCACTTACTAGCCCTCACTATTATACTTTTTTAGTTTGTTCATGCTCACATTCTTTTGCAAAGCCGCTATGTAAGTTTTATTGTTTTTACTCTCACTATTAAATGTTTTTTGTTTGTTCATGCTAACACTTTCTTTTGCAAAGCCTCTATGTAAGTTTTATTGTTTTTAATATTTTTTGCAGCTTTTTTTTGCAGAGCTCTATGTAAGTTTTGTTGTTTTTTATATTTTTTTCAGCTTAAATGTGTAAGCATTATTTTACTAATTCGATTTTAATTTAAATATTATTGTTTGATAATTAATGTTTTTATTTTTTGTAGCCTATGTCTTCAAATGTAAGTATCTTCAAATTTTAATTTTAATATTATAGTTTAATTATTAATATTTTTATTTTTTGCAGTCCTTCAAATTTCAATTTTAGTATTTTTTACTAATTTGAATTTTAGTTTTAATATTATTGTTTAATTATTAATATTTTTATTTTTTGCAACTAATTCGAATTTTAGTTTTGATATTTTGTTGATTATAATTGTATTGTAAATATAACAATTTATTTGGTAATTGTATTATTCAGTTTTTTGCATAACTTTTGTATTTCTTACAGTTTTTTTATTTTTTATTTTGTACGTTTCTTAATAAGTAAAAGACTGTTTATTTATTTTGTTGGTTTCTTTATAAGTAAAAGTCACTGCAAATAGAACAATTAGATGTCCATGAAGAAAGATCAAATATTGGATTTCACAAGTTCTAAATGGAACCAAACTTTTGTTTATGTTTTCTAATAAGATTAAAGTAGTATGTGTTAATTTTATTTATAATTTAATTTACTTAATTTATCTAATTTATAAAATTTACAATTTACAATAATTTTATTTAATTTTATTCTAATTTTGTTTATGTTGTAACTTATAGAACAATATTTGTATTTGTATTGCTTAAAAATATCACTAAAATAGAATTAAAATAAATAATTGAGTTAATGAAATAAAATTGTATTTAATAATTATTCGAATAATTTAAAAGACAATAATACAATCCGTGATTATTATTTTTTTACAAAATAATTGTTTATTAAAGTAATAAATTACAAAAATAATTATTTAATCAATTAGTCAACAGTCAATAATACAATCGTTGATTTTTTTTAAATTCTTTTTTTAAGTAATAAATTATAAAAATAATTTTTTAGTCAATTAGTCAACACGTTTTTTTTTCTTTTTAATCTCCTTTAAATCCGTTATTCATAATATTATTTATACATTTATAATCTCCTTAATTATAGTAAATATTGACTTTAATAAATTTAAAATAATAAATTAATCATTTTTAATGTATCTATTTATTTTTAACACGTTTTTTCTTATTGGCATAATATTATTTATACCACCAAATAAGCTATAAAATCATGTCGTCTCTTCTTTATCAGATTTAATATTGGCATTATTTTTTTTTTCTTCTTTTCCTTTTTTTATATAAATAATAAATGATGTTTTTATATAATAATTATTATATTCATGTACAATTAATATAATATACATGGTTGTTTGCTTAATCAAAATTTGCATGTAACTCTTAATTTTCTGTGAATATTTTGAATTTTGTATCTCAAATTATATATTGGATATTTTTACTTAACAAATTATCTTTTATACACTAAATTATAATAAGTGTCCTAAAATTCCCTTAATTCTGTTGACTACCATTTCTAAAATTAGAATTCAATATTGGATACTGTTTCTATAATTATAATTAAAAAAATTAAAATTTTGTGTATTACTTTCTGAGCAAATATACCAATTATGTATAATTTAACTATGTTTTTAGCTTTAAAGACTAATTATTTACTTATTTTATGTTCATGTTTTATTTTGATTTGAGTTACTCAATTTCTTTACTTATTTGTTAATATGAAATTTTAAAATTGAACTAAACTCATTGTTGTTGAACCAATTGATTTGTAAATTTGATTTATACTATGAAATGATACTTAATTATTTCATTAATAAACTTTTATATACTTATAATTTGAGAATGATTTTATTAACAAAATTATTTTTTAACACAAAATATCTATTCAATTAAATATAAATCAGACTTAATTGATAATGACTTTATTAACAAAACTATTTTTTAAAGCAAAATATCTATTCGATTAAATATAAATCGAACTAAATAAAGTCTATAAAGAATTATTTGTAATATTATTGTGATTTCTTTATTGTACTATATTCAATTATACAATTCACTTAATGTTTATTTGTCAATTATCAATGTCTACGTCTAACATTAGTTTATGTTAAACATTAAATTTAAGTAGAAAGAGCACTACTCAAGTAATAGAACTTTGAATTAAATACACGTGCATCGCACGGGAAGGAGGACTAGTTTGTTAAATAAAGATATCCAATTTATAATTTGAGATACAAAATTCAAAATATTCAAAAAAAATTCTAGAGTTACATGCAAATTTGTGATTAAGCAATATATTATATTAATTGTACATGAATATAATAATTATTATATAAAAACATCATTTATTATTTATATAAAAAAAGTAAGAGAAGAAAAAAAGAAAAAAAAAACAATGATTTTATAATTTTTATTATGGTATATTTGGTGGTACAAATTATATTTTTTTAAGAGACGGATTTAAGGGAGATTAATAAGAAAAAAACGTGTTAAAAATAAATAGATACATTAAAAATGATTTATTTATTATTTTAAATTTATTAAAGTGAATATTTACTATAATTAAGGAGATTATAAATGTATAAATAATATTATCTTTAATAGAGTAACGAATTTAAAGGAGATTAAAAAGGAACACGTGTTGACTAATTGACTAAAAAATTATTTTTGTAATTTATTACTTTAAAAAATAATTCTTTTTGCTAATTGATTAAATAATTATTTTTGTAATTTATTACTTTAATAAACAATTCTTTTGTACAAAAATAATAATCATATAATTGTCTTTTAAATCATTTGAATACTTATTAAATACAATTTTATTTTATTAACTCAATTAATTATTTTTATTCTATTTTAGTGATATTTGTAAGTAATAAAAATACAAATATTGTTCTGTAAGTTACAACCTAAACAAAATTAGAATGAAATTAAATAAAATTATTGTAAATTGTAAATTTTATAAATTAAAGTAAATTGAGTAAATTAAATCATAAATAAAATTAACACATACTACTCTAATATTATTAGAAAACATAAACAAAAATTTGGTTCAATTTAAAACTTGTGCTATCCAATATTTGATCTTTATTGATGGACTTCTAATTGTTCTATTTGCACATAAACAAAAGTTTATTTCCATTAAAAACTTTTACAATCCAATATTTGATCTTTCTAGATGGACTTCCATTTGTTCGATTTGTAGAGTCTTTTACTTATAAAGAAACCTACAAAATAAACAGAGTCTTTTACTTATAAAGAAACCTACAAAATAAACAAAAAAAAGTAAGAAATCTAAAAGTTTTGCAAAAAAATAAATCATTAAAAAGCATAAAAAAATCCAAAAAACCTGGAAAAAAATATGAAAATCATTACCAAATAAATTGTTATATTTACAATACAATTATAATCAACAAAATATCAAAACTAAAATTCGAATTAGTAAAAAATATTTAAATTGAAACTGCAAAAAAATAAAAATATTAATACAATTATAATCAACAAAATATCAAAACTAAAATTTGAATTAGTAAAAAATACTTACATTGAAACCTGCAAAAAATAAAAATATTAATACAATTATAATCAACAAAATATCAAAACTAAAATTCTAATTAGTAAAAAATAGAAACCTGCAAAAAATAAAAATATTAATAATCAAACAATATTATTAAAACTAAAATTCAAATTACTAAAAAATAATTACATTGAAGGCTGCAAAAAATAAAAATATTAATAATTAAACGATAATATTAAAATTAAAATTCGAATTAGTAAAAGATTTACAGAAGACATTTGAAGGCTACAAAAAATAAAAACATTAATTATCAAACAATAATATTTAAATTAAAATTGAATTAATAAAATAATGTTTACACATTTAAGCAAAAAATACAAAAAACAACAAAAAAAACTTACAGAGAGCTAAAGTGTGAACATGAACAAATTAAAAAAATATAATAGTGAAAGATAGGGATGAAAATAACGTCATTTATATAGACATGAATTTGAACATGATTATAGTAGTATAAATAGTAGATAATATCAAATTTATTTAGTTGCTTAAAATTAGGAGTAGATTTACTTTAAATTCCGATATTATTGTTTATATAATACAAATTAATTAATTAACGGTTAAATATATTAATAAAAAAATGCATTCTTTGAATATGTTAAGTCAATATTTACTATAATTAAGTAGATTATAAATGTAAATTATATTATATAAAGAAATAAATAATTATGCTAATTAATTAAAAATAATTACGATAATTAATTAACAGTGTGAACACAAATTTAATCTAACGGTTCTGATTTATTAATAGGTGTGAACACAACAAAATCTAACGGGTAAAAATATGCCACCTAGGACAATTGCTAGCTGAATTATATATTAGGGAAAAAAACACTTTAGTACCTGACTTATAGTCCATTTTTCACTTTGGTGACCGAGTTATTTTTTTTACTCATTAGTACCTGACCTAAGGCATAATTCCACTTAAGTCCTAAAGGTGGCTGATTCCGGCAACACGTGCCGGGCACGTGACTTCAAAAAAAAAATCCAGAATTGATTGAGGGTATTTAGGTCTTTTCATAATTTCATCTATTACACAATAAATTTAAAACATAAGGGAAAAACACTTTAGTACCTGACTTATAGTCCCTTTTTTACTTTGGTGACCAAATTCCAGAACCCTAGAAGACCTACGAGAATCAATTGAAGATCGAATATCATAACTTTATGGAGGTATATATAGGTGCGGGAACCCCTTATGATTTCTGAACCCTAATTTTTTATTTTTTAATTATGGAGGACCTGGGAAGTCTCTCGGGTGCTCACGAGTGAGAACAAAGAGCGCTGGAAAAGACAAGTGTTGGTACAGTGGGACCAGGATATCACTCCCGACGACATTCATTGGTAACCGAGCTGGCTCATTAGGGTCGGGTTTCGACCCCTCAACGGCCCGGGACTTAAGTGGTATGCCTTAGGTCAGGTACTAATGAGTTAAAAAAAAAGCTCGGTCACCAAAGTGAAAAAGGGACTATAGGTCAGGTACTAAAGTGTTTTTTCCCTATGTTTTATGTTTATTGTATAATAAATGGAATTATGAAAAGACCTAAATACCCTCCAGCAATTCTGGAAAAAAATTTGAAGTCACGTGCCCGACACGTGTTGCCGGAATCAGCCACTTTTAGGACTTAAGTGGAATTATGCCTTAGGTCAGGTACTAATGAGTAAAAAAAAATAACTCGGTCACCAAAGTGAAAATTGGACTATAAGTCAGGTACTAAAGTGTTTTTTTCCCTATATATTATAAGGATTAACATATATAATTCAAATCAAATTGATTTTAATTAACGATTAAATTAATCTCTATTAATTTTATTTGTCAATTATAATTCCATTACTTAGCGCTCACAATTAATGCAAACAATTAAATCTAAGTAAAATCTCATTGCTTTGAGTCCTAAGACCTTTGATTTGTATTTTGATTGATTTTTTACGTTTTTTGATTCATTTGGTATCTTTTCGGATTGATTTGGTTTTTATATTAGTTGATTTAGATGTGTTTTGATTGATTTTGGTGAAAAGTGGTTAATAGGGGTATGTTTTGATTGATTTGGGTGTTTTACGGTAAAAAAACAGTTTCTGCCATGTGCTACACGGTAGTAACCGGTTACACGGTGGCCACCGTGTAACTTCCTGAATCCACCGTGTAGCCAATAACTGCTCGGTCAATAAACGGATGAACAATTTATTAGCTATGTGGTAAGATTGTGACAATATTAGTAGAAAGTTCATTAGCTATGTGGTAAGATTGTGACAATATTAGTAGAAAGTTCAAAAAACGGTAACATTCTAAGTATCCCATCTGTGTAGTCCTATATTTGTTGTTTTATGATGTTTATTAGATGTATTAGTCTTTAAAATGATGTTTCATGCTTAACATAACAAAAAAATGCTCGAGAAATGCTTCAAATTCATAAAAAGCTACTTCAGTTCTAAAGTACACGGTGGCTACACGGTAGTTTACACGGCAGAAGAGCCTACACGGTAGGTGTTTATTTACCGGACAGTTACTCTGTTACACGGTATTTGCCGGTTACACGGTTAATCGGGTAACCGTGTAAAAAAATAAAATCGGTTAATCGGGTAACCGTGTAAAAAAATAAAATGGGGCTACACGGTTCATTACTTCTAACTCAATTATATTAATTATATTAATAGATTACTTCTAAACAATTAATTACGTAAATATGCACACATAATCAATTGCGTTATTTTGATAATTAACATAATCACATTATATAATTCATATCAAATTTATTTTAATTAACAATTAAATTAATCTCTATTAATTTTATTTGTGAATTATAATCTAAGTACTTAGCGCAAACAATTAACCCAAACAATTAAATCTAAGTAAAATCTAATTTCTTTGAGTCCTCTTTATTTGTATTTTGATTGATTTTGTAAGTAAAATCTACACAAGGGATACGAAAGATAGAAGATGAACGAAGAAGAAATTGAGAAAAAGATATCGGCGGAAGGTCCCAAAACCTCTGAATCTGATTCGTGAAATAATTTAAGGATGGAACCCTAAACCCCAACACGCGATCGATGCAGCAACTCGGGAATGAGGAAGACACAAGAACGAAGGGTGGATCGCTTCGTTGATTCGTCGGTTGAACTCTTTAGATAATTGAGTAGAATTCGAATCCAAGAGAGATTTAGTAAAAACTCACAAAATAATATTTATTCATTATAAAAGTCATCCTTAAAACAATGAACTAGGAAGCCTTTATATAGGCATAACAAAAACATAAAAGAAAAGGAAATAAATGACTTAAAACATTGAAAACCCTACAAAACGCCGCTGCTGGAATTTCGTGAAAGATGTCGGCCGATAGGTATAGGTGTCGGCCGACAACCTCCGTCGTTCGCAGGCTCATCCTGCGATTCTTTTGAAAACTCGCTGCTCCGTTCATTACTTGTCGTCCGACAGCTCTTCCATGTCGTCCGACGCCGAGTTAAAACGCTTCCCGAACTTCGCGGCGCATCCTCGACACACTCTCGACTCCCATTCTGATGCTCTCTTTGTCGTCCCGGTTCGTGGGTTGCATCATTCCCCTCCTCTTGAAGAGGATTTGTCCTCAAATCCAAGCCTATGCCAGGCTCGAACACCACTCTCACGAACACACTCGGAACCACATTAGTCGGATGCTCAGTCCCTTGCTTGGCCCCCTTGATGCCGCTGGTTTCATTCAGCCACTTCCATCGACTCGACTCAAGGTGCGTCACTATGGGTAATCCCAACGGCGGGTCCACAATTGCACGAACCATCGTCGTGCATCCACTCATGTAAGGAAGGTCCTCCGACCCCACTAGATCCTCACTATCGGAATCCTCCGAAACCTCCTCCTCGGACTCCACCGACTCCTCCGCGACGTCGGAATCCACCGAAACCGACGGTGTTTGTTCGTCGTACTCTTCCACGGACTCCACCGAAGTCGAATCTTCCTCGGAATACACCAAGACCGACTCTTCTTCGGATTCCACCACGGGCAACGGTTCTGACTTCTCGCCTTCTTCATCAGTCTCTACTTTCCCAGGCTTCATTGACGCTTGTACCCACTCCCCTAACAGACGCTCAATATTGCCCCAACACTCGTCCCGGATCTCAGCTCGGGATCTCCTATCAATAATGTCAGAGGCCTCAACCTTCTCAATACGAAACTCCCGACTACGATCACGGGCTCGATGATGGCCATTCTGAACTCCTCGAAATTCTCTCTCTCTCCGATACCTTGTATTATCATATTGAGCTCTCTCCTCTAAGGCGGTGAGTCGAGCATTGACCTTTTCCAACGCAGGTGCCACAGACTTCCTCCACGCAACACTAACGGCCTCCTCGAGGAACTTAATTTGAGTATGATCCATCTCAGTCAACCTGCAAAAGTGTTAGAAACAAAATAGAGAAATCCCCACCACTCTCGTGTATCACTCAATATGGTAAGTCACTAAACGCTCGTGTTTCTCTCTAAAGGAATCGAACTCTCCCAACTTACCGGTCGAATTCACTTCCAACAAAATCCAAGAAATGACTTTTAAATTGCTGAACGAACGATGATCAGCAATAAAAAGAATAATCAAGCATAAATTAATAATTTTTTTTTTAACCGGATGAACAGTACCGTGAACAGTACTTTTCGAAAATAAAAAAAAAAAATTTAATTCAAGGAAGGAGAAAGAAATGAATAAGAAGAAACGAAAAAAGAAAAACGAGGTTACGTAATCGAAAAAGTGAACCCTAACCTGGGCTCTGATACCAAATGATACGAACCTCGTCGGGATACGAAGGATAGAAGATGAACGAAGAAGAAATTGAGAAAAAGATACCGGCGGAAGGTCCCAAAACCTCTGAATCTGATTCGTGAAATAATTTAAGGACGGAACCCTAAACCCCAACACGCGATCGATGCAGCAACTCGGGGATGAGGAAGACACACGAACGAAGGGTGGATCGCTTCGTTGA
>JACOMQ010001657.1:0-28161 GCA_014843705.1 Euphrasia arctica
TAGCGAAAGGGCTGGAGCTGTGCGAAGCTAACTTTGTGTGGCACATCCTAGGGTACTTTGTATTTTCCTATATATATATTGGCAGATGAAAATTGGCAGAATATAAAAACCGAATACATTCGATTCATTTCATAACCGATAGAGGTGGGATAACTCGCTATATCAAGAACCACGTCGTATTAATATAAGATACATATAGCTAGTATGCATGCGATACATAGCAAATTAAGCAAGCGAAAGAGAAACACAGAAATCAAACAAGGGAGAGAGAAACATATATCTCTCTTTATTTAGTAATTAAGACGAAACAAACCAAGGGAGAGAGAAACCGTATAAATATCTCTCTAGCTCTCTTGATTGAGTAGTAGTGTAGTACTGCAGATAATTTCTTGAGATTGGAATCTTCACTAACTGTGTTTGCAATTACAACTCTTGTCCTTGTGGCACTCCTTGGGAAGACGGGCTGATCTGGTGCAGCACTTCGGCTCGCATGTTTTGACTTAAGTCATTAATTTGAAATAGAAAAGGATCAAACATTAATTAGTTTCCGTACTTTAAATATGTTTCGTATATGCAACGTTGTTATAAATTTATAATCGACAAGTTTCGTGTATTGTAATGAGATGTATGCAATAAGCACTTACCAGGGTTAGGACTCTCCCCCGGTGGGTTAGGACCGGGACCACCAACCCCCCCACCCGGTCGCTTATTACCCTTCCATTCAAGAAAATTAATTAATCAGTACTCCTCAAATAAGTAATCCCCCGGAATCACATATATGTTTGAAACAGAAAGCTTATACATTAAGAAGTGAAGAAAAATGAATAAAGATAGGGAAAATACAATTAAAGGAGGATCTTTGTGATTTTGGTCTCCTGTCGCCAACACCTAAAATATTTATAAAATTTATCATAACAAAAAAAAAAAAAAAAAAAAAAAAAAAAAAAAAAAGGAAAAAGGAAAATTATAATTAACTTCACATTTATGAAATTACAAAAAAAGAATAAAAATGAAAATTTCTTACAATTGTTGTGAACATCAAAACAACAATGAATACAAACTTAGTCATTTTTTCTTTTTTTGGATGGGTGAGTGTGTGAAGCCTACTACTACTCAAACGGCTATAAATAGATGTCAGTTACTTGTACCTGTAAGGTTAGTCGAGTTGGTGGAGTAAGAGAGCGTGAGACTAAGAGGTCACGAGTTGAAATCCCCTGCCAACACTTTATCGGTTGAGTCGGTCACACAGACCTTAGAAACTAGTACTTCTAGCCCGAGAGTTTACCCAAAGCGCACTCGAGATAGCGACTGCAAGTTCTCCCCAGGCATAAAAAAATATATGTTAATTACTTTGTTCATAATAGCATACAATACTTTTTAGGTGCTACTTCAATTGTGACATCACTGAATTAATTAACATTGTCTTAAATAGAATAAAATACGTGCTAATTAAGTTGTGACATCACTAAATTTAATTAACATTCTTTTTAGGTGCTACAATAGAATACAATACTTTTAAGGTACTACTCCAGTTGTGACATCACTAATTTAATTAACATTGTCATTAAAAATATATATGTTAATTACTTTGTTCATAATAGAATACAATACTTTTTAGATGCTACTTAAGTTTTGAAATCACTGAATTTAATCAACATTCTTTTTAGGTGCTGCTTCCGTTGTCACATCACATTTTGACTTTAATTAACATTCTAGAGCTATACAATATTAAATTTATATTTTTATTAATGTTGGTTTTGTTTAAATATTTTTTTTGATAAGAGGAGAGAATAGAAATTACACCCTCACTCGATCGGAGGTCCCTCGATCGGGTAGGATGTAAATCGAGGAATGTGCCCGAGTAGCAGACACCTGTGCGAGAGAGCCAACAGGTCGAACCCCAGGACAAACCTTCATATTATTTCAATGAAAATTTGTCCCACTCGAGATTCGAACCCTACGTCGCCGGGGAATTACACCCACATCATCCCAGGCTTTACCACTCGGCTATGCTCCTGGGGACGGTTTTGTTTAAATATTTGTTTATATTAATACATTCATAACCCAATTGAAAATTCTTAACCTAAAAAATTCACGTAGAACGACTTCACATATATATTCTATCAATATGATTCGCTTCGAAGATCTACATTTCCATAAATTTCATATTCAAAACATAATATTACTATACTTACCGTTGAAAAGTACACAAATTTTGAAATTTAGAATTATTTTACATATTTTGGACGCAGGGGCAAAGTGATCTTTTCAGCAGGATTTGAATCTGCCGCCAACACCTTGGGCTGCGCAGGATAGCGGGCTGTCATGATCGAGCGATTTCTGATGTGTTAATGCATGTCAAATCATGCTTTCAAGTGCTTCTAGATCCTCGTCAGCTCACGCACAACATATACATCAAAATTTCGGTTAAAAAAAATGTGGTGGAGATTCGACCAATTCGAATTGATCCCAGGGTTCATAGGCGTTCGAGATTTAGGCGTAATCGTGCGCGTGTATGTAAATTCTATTCACGAGTTGTGTTTGATCTAGAGTTGTAACTGAACATATTTCGATAGTCTTGAGAGCTTGAATATCATCGAAGCACCACCTCCCTCCCCGAGCATGTAGGTCGACTTTCAGTCGATCGAAGCTCATGAGGATTCTGGAAACGAGGAGGAGTATGCAAGGGAATCGTAAATCTAACGGTGAGAATGTTGGTGTTTCTCGAAAAGAGTCGTCGGTAATAGACGACGGGCATGCGAATGGTGACGTTGTCCATACAGTGGGAGTTAGCCGTTTCACAAGCAATATGAGGAAGCAACGTTTAAGAGCTTTGAGAAGCTTAATTTCAATGTTGCGGTTTCGGAGGTCTGAAAGAGAGTTGCGAGGAGATGAGAAGGTTAACGGGGATGGCAATGTGAAGAAAAGTTAGAAGGTCTTGAGAAGTCGTGATGCGTCGAAGTTGGTGAAAACTTTGACTGGACGATGTTGGTGAGGACCGAGAATGCCGCTCCAGTGGGAGGTGATTGAATTTGCCTCCAAGTAAGAGATTGCTAAGATGTGCAAATCGAAATTGAAAAGAAATAAAATCCAGTAGAAACAAAATGACGCTCAGATGGATGAATGTTGTTTGCATTACTACTCTCCTAATTGTTGGTCAACTAATACGTTGGCAAGTCAACAAAGGTGGCTTTGTGGGGGAATTGCGTCGAAAGGATATTTGGGCCTAAGCCCAATATGCAATATGCCTTTGACGCATGACTAAGAAGAGGAGGTGCTACACTATGTCAGTCTCGGTATGTGCGTGAGAAGTAGTTTCTTCGGCATTGATAATAATTTGGAAAATTAATTATTTTCGGTTTTGGATGCCCATAAAAAAAGATGCATCTTATTGTTGGTATTATTAACGTATTCAAATCTTTTAAGCCTTTGAATTTTAGTACTTAACATCTAACTACAAAAATAAAGCTAATAAATTAATGGATACAAAAATAAATTTAATAAATTAACAGATATTGCAATTGTTATAATGCAGTGCACTATACGGCCCCTCAATCCTTAACATAGTTGGTCACAAAACTATCATCCAAAATTCGATAAATTTCATATTAAAAACATAATTACTATACTTTCGTATATTCATCTTTTAAGGCACAGTCATCATACACATTAAAAGCCAACAAAGGCGAAACCAAGAGAAAGCAACAATGATCTCTCCAATCTGAGCTTAGACGAGAGCCTCAAAACCTCAAAACGCAAGTACTGTCTCAAACACGTCATACGTGATAAATATATTTGTATTGCTGTGCTGAGGTGGGAATATTATATTTTATTTTAATTTAAATTTAAGAACGCAAGTCAAACAGTAGACTGTAGACGCGTGGATGGGCAAGTAGGAGATCCCCAATTCAGAAAAGAGAACGACCCCTTTGCCTTGATAATAAGTGTACGTACTGGCCCATTATATATATACGCCACGTACCCCAGCTTCCTTCGCCTGGATTCATTTCATAACTGATAGAGGTGAGATAAGTCGCTATAACGGTGTCATATGATTATAATCGACAAGTTTCATACTTTCATGTAATGTAATTTAATGAGAAGTTTACGTAACTTTGACTAGACTGAGGAGCGGGAGGACGGCCACCCCCACCACTAGGATTAGGGATAGATGCCCTACCTTTATTTCCCTGCCATTCAAGAAAACTCATAATTAGTATGTGAGTTTTTTTAAATAAATATATAATTAAATAAATTAATTATTTCTCAGTAAGAGGAGTGAAATGAAGAAAGATATTATATAGAGAAAATACAATTATAATAGGATCTTCATTGTGAATCTGGTCTCCGAGTGTTAACACCTACAATATTTGTAAAAACATATATAAAAAAAATAATATACATCTTCACATATATTAAATTACAAAACAAAATATGAAAATTACTCACAATTGGTGTGAACATCAAAACAACAATGCATAGAAACTTAGTCATTTTTTTCTTGGATGGGTGAGTACTAGGATCTTCATTTTTTATGCTTACTACCAAGGGCTATAAATATAGTACTAGTATGTTACATATTGTTCAATATTGTTCGTAGACACTACATCACATGTGATATCACATATTCGAATCTAATTGACTTTGTAGAGGAACAACAATGATATTTATTACTCTCAAATTCCTTTTATTCATCCTAAACACATTACACATATTAAAAATTATTTCTTATTTTAAAATTATAAATTGAATTGAATAAAAAATTATTTAAATAAATGTTAATAGAAAATTATCTAAAATCATTTTAAAAAATATTATTTTTATTATATTTATATTGGAGAATCATCCATTAATATAAACGTTAAGTGTTCAACTTTTTAAAAACTTTTAGATTGATATTTTTATTGTATTTATCAGGGGTAACTATTTGGTACGGACGATTACTCGCACTCGAAATTTTCGGGTACACCTAGCCTAATAAGCAAAAAAGTTCATTCCACCCGACTCTCTTGTAAATCGGGTACATTAATGGAATATCCAAAATTACCCTAAAAAATGAATTTACAAAAAAATAATAATATTCAAATTCAATAGTTTATTAATTAACTAACATTTAAAATTTATCAATTTAAGTTAAAAATAATAAGGAAAAACAAAATAAATTAATTAAAAACAATAAAAAAAATGTCACGTCACCTTTTCATTTTTTTGCACTTATTATAGTTTGTTCACTTTTCCTATATTATTTTATTTGCACATCTTCTATTTCCTTGTCCAACTAATCATCTTATTCAAATTGACCTATATATATTGCTAGCTTGTTGTATTATATTTTTTATTATTATAAATAGACTATAGTTATTTATTATATATAATATTTTAAATTTTTAATTAATATATTTATTGTTTTAATTTAAATAATTAAATAGGTATTTTGAATATACCTGAACGGAAAATCGAGTACCCTAATACCCAATATTTTCAAAAATTAATTCTGTAACCTGAGCTTTTACACAAAAAAAATCTTCAGAGGCCAATATCATGACAATTTTATAACTTCAACTAAATAATCTTTTTAGCGACCACTATCATTAATTGTTTTTGGAATATCAAGATAAGTAACTTTAACAAAAAATTATATTATTAATTTTTTTTTGAAATATCATGATAATTTCAATAACTTTCAAGAAAATAGGAGTATATATTTCCTTATGTAATCGTTTGTCAAATTTTTTTAAATTTAAAAAAACAAAAAAATGACCAACATTTGTGTATAATTTTTTTAGTGTATCTTATTAGCTAAGATTTTAAAGATTCTAGTCAAATTAACCACTAAAGTTTAATTTTATATAATAATATTATAATGCGAATTAAAGTAAATAAAATTGAAAAACAAATTATATTTAAGAGTTCTATTTGTATTTAATAAAGTAATTTTTTTTATTAATAAGCCACCGAATATTGTTGAATAATATTACCTTGGTTCACTAATCACTATTAATAAGTTCTACCTTATCTCAATGCATTAGTTATATTTCATTCACAAATAACAAAAAAAGTATGATTATTAAAAAATTTAAATGGAACAAAAGTGTACATTTTTTGATAAAGATATAAATAAAATTGTCTATTAATAATGAACGTATACATAATTATATATGTTACAAGTAGCATCATATCTAACAACTCAACAATTAGATCAAATATATATTCTTCAAAACATCTACGATCCAATATATAAATAAGCACTGAAAATTCCAACCCAAAAACTTCACATTTCCTGTTAATACGATTGGCTTCACATATCCACATTTCCATAAATTTCATATCAATAACATAATTTGTTAATACGATTGGCTTCACATATCCACATTTCCATAAATTTCATATCAATAACATAATTACTTTACTTTCATATACACATGACAAGTGAATCCCAGAGAAAGCAACAATGATCTCTCCACACACATTGGAGAGAACGTAAAAGCGCCATTATTGCTCGACAATCTGAGCTGAGACAAGATCCTCAAAACGCAAGTATCGTCTCAAACACATCAGACATGATAAATCATCCCGACTTCAATAAGGCTAATATGGGGAATGTGAAGCGCCACAGACGGACCCCTGCAATTCTTCCTCAGAAACGAGTACCCGAAATCAATCACAAGCTTCTTCAGAAAAGAAGACGACCTCCTTGCCTTGATATACGAATGGCCCATTATATACGCCACCCCAGCTTCCTTCGCCTGGATCAAGTCCAAAAGCTCATCCCTAACCGTAGGGTCCATCCCTGGATCCTGAGGCACTTGGAACTATAGAAGTATATTGGTACACGCGCATGGAAGGAGTCCTATGCGCATAAGGAATAAAACATACGCGGATGGAAGGAGTCTGCTCACAAGGAATACGAATAGGAATAGAGTCCTATTTTCATATATTGTCTTATTTAGTTTATTCCCATATTTTATTTATTACCTTATTTTGTGGGTTTGCGCATGCTTATATAAAGTATACGTATGTACTCAATTCAATTAATTCAATCAGTTCAATTCAATCAATAAACAAGTTTTATTTTTCTGTCGTCATATTATTTTTATCTTATCACAAAATTTAACATGGTATCAGAGCTAATTATTTTAAAGCTTCCGCATACGTATAGCTAATTATTTTAAAGCTTCCGCATACGTATGTACTCAATTCAATTAATTCAATCAGTTCAATTCAATCAATAAACAAGTTTTATTTTTCTCTCTTCATATTATTTTTATCTTATCACAAAATTTAACATGGTATCAGAGCTAATTATTTTAAAGCTTCCGCAATTCAAAAAAAAAAAAAAAAAAAAAGAGAGAGAGAGAGAGACGTGAGAGCCCGACGTGCCCGTAAAAGAAAGACTCCACCACTGCCGCCGAGAAGGAGACCAAACCACTACCGAAGCCGACATCAAATTCTGCCGTTTTTCGCCTACCACTGTTAAAACCAAACCACTACCGAAGCCGACATCAAATTCTGCCGTTTTTCGCCTACCACTATTAAAAGTCCCCACAAACGAAAATTTTAATTTGAACCCAAAGAGAGGTAATACTCCATGGGTATCATATGAAGTTCGAGACGAAAAACGTGACGACCAAAACCGATGGTTACTACGGAGGCGCGCGACGATCGAAATTGCGACGACCAAGTGGCGTGCGGCGATCGAATTTGCGACGACCAAAACCGATAGATACTACGGAGGCGCGCGAAGATCTCGAAGATTATTTAATTTGTTTTATTAATATTATTATTATTATTTTTCGATGGAAGGTTTTCGACAGTGACGTGAAAAGTCGGCGGGATGATGGTTCAAGGAAATAATCGATTGTTTTCATCTTCTTCTTCAAGATGGAATACGAATTTCGTATTCTCATCTTGAGGGAGGGTATAGAAGTATATTGGTACACGCGCATGGAAGGAGTCCTATGCGCATAAGGAATAAAACATACGCGGACGGAAGGAGTCTGCTCACAAGGAATACGAATAGGAATAGAGTCCTATTTTCATATATTGTCTTATTTAGTTTATTCTCATATTTTATTTATTACCATAGAGTCCTATTTTCATATATTGTCTTATTTAGTTTATTCTCATATTTTATTTATTACCTTATTTTGTGGGTTTGCGCATGCTTATATAAAGCATATGTATGTACTCAATTCAATTAATTCAATCAGTTCAATTCAATCAATAAACAAGTTTTATTTTTCTCTCTTCATATTATTTTTATCTTATCATAAAATTTAACAGGAACCTCACTTTTTTATGTTTTCTCTTATTCGTTTCACTTTTGCGATGCGAGTGTGAGTAGAACGCGAAGGAGATTGGAGTGAGGGAGTTTGAAGATTGACTTGTGAATGAATTTTAATTTTTAAGAAAAAAATTAGATATGAATACAAAATTAATAAAAACACTTATAAACCAGAGAGGTGTAAACAGCTTTCCGAGTGTCTGCGGATGAGCCGAACGCCCTGCTACTATTAGAAGACCAGAACGCCAAGCAGAATATAAAAACCGAAAACATTCGATTCATTTCTTAACCGATAGAGGTGAGGTAACTCGCTATAACGCGAACCACGTTGTATTAATATAAGAGATACATAAGCATAGCAAAGCAAGCAAAAGAGAAAGACAGAAATAAAACTAGGGAGAGAGAAACATATATCTCTCTCTCTTTATTTATAAGTAAGACGAAATATAACAAGGGAGATAGAACGTGTGTATATAGTATTATATATGTATCTCAATCTCTTTATTGAGTAGTGCATATAATTTCTTGAGATTGGGATCTTCAATAATTGCAAGTACAACCCTTGTATTTGTTGCATATCCGGGGAGGATTATTGGGGTCTTTTGGGCAGCATTGCGAGGGGCATCGATTGACTGGTCATTTGAAATAGAAAAAAGAACATTAATTAGTTTCCGTACTTGAAATATGTTTCGTATATGCAACGGTACGGTGTTATAAATTTATAATCGACAATTAAGTTTCATGTAATGTAATGAGATGTATGCAATGTATAAGCATAAGGCACTTACCATGATATCTCTGAGGAGGGGGATTATAAGGACTCTTCACTCGCTTATTCCCCTTCCATTCAATAAAACTAATTAGTTATTACTCCTTAAATAAGTAATCCCCCGGACTCAAACATATATGTTTGAAACAGGACTATATATTAACAAGTGACAACAAATGAATAAAGATAGAGAAAATACAGTTAAAGTAGGATCTCCATTGTGAATCTGGTCTCTAGTCGCCAACACCTAGAATATTTATAAAATTAATTAATTTAACATAACAAAAAAAAAATTATAATTAACTTCACATTTAAGAAATTACAAAAAAAAAAAAGAATAAAAATGAAAACTTCTTACAATTGTTGTTAACATCAAAACAACAATGAATACAAACTTAGTCATTTTCTTTTTCTTGGATGGGTGAGTGTGTGATGCCTACTACTACAACTCAAATGGCTATATATATATGTAAGATATTTACAGCTTTTAAATTATTTTATTATAAAAAATATTTCTCTACAAGACTACAACCTATTAGGTAGTTCTGTCCCACAACAATAGGCAGGTGAACAAAATTGATTTTCTTGTCTATTCAATACATTATATATGAGATAAAAAATATATAAAAATTATGAAAAAATAATTAAAATAAAATTTAATATTTAGTATAAAAAAATTATGAAAAAATAACTAAAATAAAATTTAATATTTAAATTTTATTATAGTTATTTTTTCATAATTTTTGTATATTATTTATCATATGTATTGGAAAAAAGTAGCGAGTTGGTGGATTAGGTTAGTGTGGGACTGAGAGGTCACGACCCTTCATAAAAAAATGTGTTAATTACTTTGTTCATAATACAATATAAATATAGAATACAATACTTTTTAGGTGCTACTTCAGTTATGACATCACTGACTTTAATTAACATTATTTTTAGGTGCTACTTTAGTTGTGATATCACATTTTGACTTTAATTAATTAACATTTAGAGCTATACAATACTGAATTTGTATTTTTATTAATGTTGATTTCGTTTTAATATTTGTTTATTTTAATACATTCACAACGCAATTGAGAATTTCAACCTAAAAAATTCGTGTAGGACAACTTCACATATACTATATTCTATTAATATGAAGTAGAGCTATACAATACTGAATTTGTATTTTTATTAATGTTGATTTCGTTTTAATATTTTTTTATATTAATACATTCACACCGCAATTGAAAATTTCAACCTAACAAATTCATGTAGGTCAACTTCTCATATATATATATTCTATTAATATGATTCACTTCGCATATCTACATTTCCATAAATTTCATATTTAAAACATACATAATGTAGTATTACTCTACTTAATTACATCTACATATAAGTTTATATGGACTTTACATTTTTAGATTATTTTTAATTAAATCCATAAATAATAAATATTTAATATAATTACATACTAATAGTTATAAGATATATATTTACACTTCTCATATTCATTTATACACTCCTTTTAATTTACTTTAATTTTAAATAATTTTAAAATACTTAAAATGCCCTTCTTTATTATTCTGTCAGTAGTCACACACTTGCTTGATTCTTACTAAGTAAGAGTTTTTTTTTTTCTATTTCGAAAGAACGATGTTCAATATCCGACAGTCATAAATCTCAAAATTAAAATCTTTATCCACCTTCCGTCACCCAGAGTCTAGAGAGAGAACGAGAACGAGAGCGAGCGACGACGACGACAGTGTGTCTCTACTATTGCACGACGCCTTTGTGTGCGGTTGACGGAAGACGAGGAGGCTGTAAGAGTTTGTGAATAAAAGCATGAAAATAAATAAAGGTGAAACCTTTAACAACACAGAATATTTCTAGATATAGAACTCCATTAATGAATAGCAGAGTGAATACTTCGGATTACAATGGAGAGTTTAAATATGCCAACACCTACCCTAGCTGTACATCCAAGGAACCAGAGAAGGCCACGTGTACAGGATCTAAGGGTTGAGATAAAAGGACAAATAATAATAACTCCAAGTATTATGGAATGAGCTGGAAAAGTAATAAACGGTTAAGTACCTAATTAGGGTTTAACTAGTATAATTAGGGTTTCTAACATTCCCCCTCAATTGGAGCGAGCGAAGAGGGAGAACTGTGAGTTTGTTGCGCATGCGAGTGAACAATTGGAGTCCAAGGGGCTTGGTGAGTATGTCAGCTGACTGATCAATGGACGGCACAAAGCACACTTTGAATATCTTCTTCCGGACCAAGTCCCTTATGAAGTGTAAATCCAGCTCAACGTGTTTCGTTCGTGCATGAAAAACATGGTTGGCAGCCATGGACATGGCACTTTGATTATCAATCCATATTGTTGGGGAGATAGAAGAAACTACCTTGAGTTCTG
Organism: Euphrasia arctica; assembly: GCA_014843705.1. Taxonomy (NCBI): domain Eukaryota; kingdom Viridiplantae; phylum Streptophyta; class Magnoliopsida; order Lamiales; family Orobanchaceae; genus Euphrasia; species Euphrasia arctica. Next base: position 11,461 of record JACOMQ010001657.1, read on the forward strand.
AGAGAAGTCCAGTAAGCCACACAATTTCAGATGCAGCATTAGCAAGGCTCCTGTATTCTGCTTCTGCCGAGCTTCTGGAAACTGAGGTCTGTTTCTTTGAAAACCAAGAAATAATGTTGGATCCAATGAATGTACAAGAACCAGAGATTGATTTTCTGTCATCAGTGTCTGAACCCCAATCCGCATCACAATATGCAGTGAGATTTAAGTTGGATGCAGCAGTGATATTTAAGCCAAAATCTAGAGTTCCTGCCAAATACCTAAGGATTCTTTTGACAGCCTTCCAATGTGTGTCAAGTGGTTGATGCATGAATTGACAGACTTTATTCACTGAGAAGGCAATATCAGGTCTTGTTAAAGTGACATACTGAAGAGCACCAACTATGCTTCTGTACAATGTGGTATCAACTACTGGATCACCTTGACACTTAGACAATTTTAGTGATGAGACCATTGGTGTGGGAGAACCCTTGGCTGCTGACATTTCTGATCTGAGTAAGAGGTCTTTGATATATTGACCTTGGTGAAGGTGAAGGCCAGTAGAGGTGTAGGACACTTCTATGCCCAAGAAATGATGAAGTGGACCCAAATCCTTTAAAGAAAACTGATTGTCAAGAGAATGGATGAGAGATTTGATACCTGCACTATCACTGCCTGTTATTAGAATGTCATCAACATAAACTAATAACCATATGCACCCTGTTGCAGTGGACTTAAAAAATAGAGAAGCATCTGCTTTGCTGCTTGAGAAACCAAGTCCAAGAAGGGTGAGTCTGAGTTTATCTGACCAGGCCCTTGGAGCTTGTTTGAGACCATATATTGCCTTGGATAGCTTGCATACTGGAAAAGATTCAGAGCTGAAGTTCACTTCAAATCCAGGTGGTTGAGACATATAAACTTCCTCTTGAAGATCACCATTTAGGAATGCATTATTTACATCCAATTGCCTGATTTCCCACCTTTGTGTGACTGCAATAGATATAACAAGTCTGATAGTAGTAGCCTTAACCACAGGACTAAAGGTCTCAGTGAAATCAAATCCTTGAACTTGATCATACCCTCGAGCTACAAGTCTTGCTTTGTACCTAGCTATGCTGCCATCAGACTTGGTTTTGATTTTGAATATCCATTTGCAACTTATGAGCTTTTGATGAGATGGAGAGGGACAAAGTGTCCAGGTCTTGTTTCTTAGTAGAGCCATGTATTCCTCTTCCATGGCCTTTTTCCATAAAGGGTTTAGCAGTGCCTCTTTGTAAGATTTAGGTATCTGGTCTGTGATCTGAGAGTGAAAAACTCTTGGTTTTAGGGAACCAGTTCTTGATCTAGTCACCATGTGATGTGTACCTCTAGCATTATCACCTGTTAGACCTGCAGGAGGACTGGAAACCACATTGTTAGTAGCTTCTGTAGGTAAACCATCATTACACAAAGGTAAATCCACATACAAAGGAATAGTTGATTTACTGGAGGCAGAAGAAGGGATAGTAACAGGTGTATGATGTGAATTGACACTAGTTGAAGATGTAGAGGTATCAGATTGGGTAGGGCTCTGTGGAAAAACAGCAAGAGGGACAGAATTTCTTGGAGAAGAACTAGAGTCAGAAATATGAGATGGAGAATTAGAAGGTTCAAATTGGTCATGATGAGGAGTATTCTGAGACTCACAAGGTTTGGTATGGATGACATGGGGAGGTTCAATAACAGTAGCTGGATTAGGATTAAGTTGAGGAGGTTTGGATGGAGAGGAAAAAGGGAAAGAGAATTCATCAAAAATGACATTTCTTGAAATTATGATTTTCCCAGAAGGCAGGAGTAATTTGTACCCTTTATACTTGCTATTGTACCCCAGAAAGGTAGATGGAAGGGATCTATATTCCAGCTTATGTTTATTGAAGGGTCTGAGTGAGGATAACACAGGCAACCAAAGATTTTCAGGTGAGAGTATGAAGGCTTTTTTCTGATAGAGAAGTTCAAAAGGAGACAGAAATTTTAGAACTTTAGTTGGCAATCTGTTGATGATATAAACTGCTGTGGCAAAGGCATCATCCCAAAACCTCAGAGGGAGACTTGAGTGAGCTAGAAGGGAGAGTCCAACCTCAACTATGTGCCTATGTTTTCTCTCAGCAAGGCCATTTTGTTGGGGTGTATAGGGACAAGAAATTCTGTGGTTTATACCATGTTGTTGGAAGAAGTTGGTAAGGCCAATAAATTCTCCACCTCCATCAGATTGAACAGATTTAATGGTGACATTAAACTGAGTTTGAATGAGTTTAAAAAGGTGAGAAAAGGCTGTTTGAACTTCAGATTTAGCTTTAAGCAAATAAAACCAAGTGTATCTAGTGTAGTGATCAATGAAGGCCACATAGTATATATATATATCCATTCCTGGATTTCTGTGGAGAGGGACCCCATACATCTGTATGTATGAGTTCAAATGGTTTGTTAAAAACAGTTTCAGAATGGTTATAAGGCAAGGAATGCGACTTAGCCTTTAAACAGGAATCACAAACACTATTTTTATTCAAAATGGAAGAGTCATTACAGATTTTTGAGGAATCATTTCCAAGAACTAAATTGACAATTTTAAAGGAAGCATGACCAAGTCTTCCATGCCACAGTGGAAGCTTGACATCTCTATTAACAAGAAGGGCAGTGGACTGATGAGGAGTGATGACAGTGGAGGAAGGAGACTTGAATGAAGGATGAACTGGTTGCAAATGGAACTGATAAAGACCTTGATTAAGGGTGCCTTGAAGCAGCACTTGATTGGTGACCTGATCCTTAACAAAGCAAGACTCAGGGTGAAATTCAAAGTACACTTTGTTATCTTTGGAAAACTGAGAAACACTGAGTAGATTTTTGGCAATGTGAGGGACAATAAGGAGATTAGATAGCTGAAATTTATGATTAGAATCAGAGGACATGACTGTGGATTTACCAATGTGAGTGATAGTCATACCTGATCCATTAGCTATCTGAACTTTGTTGCTCCCATTATACTCAGAGGCTGTGGTGAGGTTGTTGAATTCATTTGTGAGATGATTTGTAGCCCCAGAATCAGCAAACCAGTTGCCATCACCATCACTTTCAGAGTAGTTGAAATTGGATCCTCCTTGACCTGCATTATATGCAGATATGTTCTGATTGTTGCCATTGTTAGTTTGAGGAGGGTCAGCTGAAGGTCCATAGGAAGAATCAAATCTGTAGTAGCACTTGTCAGCCGTATGATTTGAGTAGTTGCAAATCTGACAAGGGGCTGCACCAGAGCTTCTTCCTCTACCTCCTCTTCCCCCTCTACCCCTAGAAGGAGATCTCCCTCTCCCTCTGTTGTTAGGGTTACCTCTGCCTCTACCATTCTGATGATATGAGCTGTTGTTGTTGTTGTTGAACTTCTTCTGGAACTGAGCAGAGTTTGCAGAGGGGTTTGATCCATCAACATTCACAGATGTTGGATTGAGATTTTCCAGTCTTGTCTCATAACTCATGAGCATAGAGTACACTTCTCTAATCTTGCATCCTTCAGCTCTAGAAGTAATGGCCACAACTATTGAGTCATACTCACTCCCCAGGCCAGCAAGGATTTGTAATATTTGATCTTCTTCAGATACTCTATGACCTGCAGCTTGAAGCATATCACAGCAGGATTTGATTTTGTTCAGATACTCTCTCACTGACATGGAGCCTTTCTTGATGGAGCTGAGTTGAAGTTTGTACTGCATCTTCTTTGCTGAAGACTGAGAGCTGAAATTCTGATCTAGGGCTTCCCAGATCTGAGCTGAGGATTCAAGGCCAACCATCATGATAAGAAGACTCTCAGATAATGAAGACAATATCCATGAAGCCAGTAATTGATCCTGTCTGCACCATTGAAGGTAAGCTGGATTTGGATCCACTTTGTTTGAATCTGGATTGAAGGTAACTCTTTCTGGAGTGTCTTCTTGCTTGAGAAAGCTTTCCAGACCATAGCCTCTAATGGCAGTAGAGATTTGCATTTTCCAAAGCAAATAGTTGTCTTCATTTAATTTAATAGAAATCAGTTGATGTTGTGGATGAATGAGTGACCCTGTGTGGTTCGAAATAGTGTGTTGTGAACCATCTGATGTGGATCCTCCCATACTCATCTTGAAGTCTGGATCACAGCTTTAATAAATTAATGATGGCGACATGATGTTGGTCATACCTGCAAGCTCTGATACCATGTAAGAGTTTGTGAATAAAAGCATGAAAATAAATAAAGGTGAAACCTTTAACAACACAGCATATTTCTAGATATAGAACTCCATTAATGAATAGCAGAGTGAATATTTCTAGATATAGAACTCCATTAATGAATAGCAGAGTGAATACTGCGGATTACAATGGAGAGTTTAAATATGCCAACACCTACCCTAGCTGTACATCCAAGGAACCAGAGAAGGCCACGTGTACAGGATCTAAGGGTTGAGATAAAAGGACAAATAATAATAACTCCAAGTATTATGGAATGAGCTGGAAAAGTAATAAACGGTTAAGTACCTAATTAGGATTTAACTAGTATAATTAGGGTTTCTAACAGAGGCAGGCAACGGCTTTGGAATGGTTTTTGGTACAGGACTTAAACTGAGCAAAGTATAGTAATAGACAATAGTATTATAAAGAAGGATAATATAGATATTTTATAATTATTTTGCATAAAACAAAATTAAATGAAGATGTGCAAATGATCGAAAATGAGAAGTGTAAATATCATTACCTTTACATAATACTCCATATATTACTTACAATTAAAATTAAAAGGAAATTAATATAATTTCTCAACAAAGTAACTAAGTACACACTTAATTTTTAAATCAATACTATGCTTATCAATGATTGGATGGTGTAAATCCATATTTATAAATTTATTTTGTGTTAGTGAACAACGGCAACATGTCTGATGTGTATTGATCGAGTCATCCTCAAAGAATAGCCAATAGAGAAAATGAAATTTAGAATAAAAAAAATAATCGAACACATTTCTTAACCGTATGCATTATTACACCTTTACAACATCTTCAATGGAGAGATAAAAGTCTGTGTACTTCTATCTCTCACCCAACTAAAAAATGTGATAGAAGTAATTGGAGCTGCGCTGTGTTAAGATTTAAAGTTCCTAAAAGTTTTGGATAGAAAAACTTCTACGAGATAAATTATATTATTATTTTATTATAGTTTTTACTATTATTAATTTATTATTATTATTTACAATTATTAATTAACAAAATTAATATTACGTTGTAATTTTTAAGGTAACATATTATTATTTATTTTATATAAATATTATTTAAAATTAATAATTTTAAAATAGATTCAATTTTAATTTATTTTGTATTTTAACGAATTATTCTATTTTATATAAAAATTAATACAAAATAAGAATTTTCAAATAGTTAAATTTTTAGCTATAAATTTATATAAAAATTAATTAAAAATAAGAATTTTAAAATAATTAAATTTTTAGCATTTTTAATTATTTTTTATTTTATATAAAATTTAATTAAAAATTAAAATTTTGAAATAGTTAAATTTTGAAATATTTAAAATTTTAATTATTTTTTATTTTATATAAAATTTAATTAAAAATTAAAATTTTGAAATAGTTAAATTTTAAAAATAAGACATTCGTGATTATTTCTATAAATTACTATCAGTATTTTATATAAAAATTAATTATTAATAAAAATTTTAAATGAAAATATAAACTATAATGGTATTTTATATAAATATTAATTAAAATTAAAAATTAATTAAAAATTAAAATTTTGAAATATAAATTATAATTCGTATTTTATATGAAATATTAATTATTTATTTTTTTCATCTAAAAATCATTTATTTTAATTTTTACTATTATTATTATTTAAATATAAATAATAAGTAAGTGGTGTGACCTATAAAATTATTTTGCGAGTAAAATGGTTGGATGAGTTAGAAGTTTTTTTTAATTTATTTTATTTTAATTTATTTTATTTTATTTTAATTTATTTTTTATTTATTTTATTTTAAAACAAATTTGATAAAGGTGAACTAAAGTGATCTTAACTGAAATTAAATTAAAAAAACATAACCTAAACTGAAAACTAAGCAGCCCATCTAACATACTTGGCCACAAAACTATCATCCAAATTTCGATAAATTTCATATTAAAAACATAATTACTGTACTTTCATATATTCACCTTTCTACACATTCATCATACACATTAAAAGCCAACAAAGGCGAATCCAAGAGAAAGCAACAATGATCTCTCCACACACATTGGAGAGAACGTAAAAGCGCCCTTATTGCTCGACAATCTGAGCTGAGACAAGATCCTCAAAACGCAAGTATCGTCTCAAAAACATCAGACATGATAAATCATCCCGACTTCAATAAGGCTAATGTGGGGAATGTGAAGCGCCACAGACGGACCCCTGCAGTTCTTCCTCAGAAACGAGTACCCGAAATCAATCACAAGCTTCTTCAGAAAAGAAGACGACCTCCTCGCCTTGATATACGAATGGCCCATTATATACGCCACCCCAGCTTCCTTCGCCTGGATCAAGTCCAAAAGCTCGTCCCTCACCGTAGGGTCCATCCCCGGATCTTCAGGCACTTGGAACCTCACTTGCCTTCTCCTAATCCGAGGGTTCTCGTCATCATAAACCGACCTCAAACTTTGCATCGTCAAAGACTTGCTACTCTGAATCGAGTTGCCAGAGACGATTTCGTCCACCTCAGACACAACAAGGCTCGACCCAGACTCGAAAGTCCGCGAGCTTATAACCGCCATCCTCCCATCGTATGAAACTGTATCCGGGCTCGAGAACTGTGGCTCGACCGCTTCCATCTGGATGAACTCAGCTATGCTCTGAATCAGCTGGTTCTCGAAATGACCATCGTCTCCCTGAAGGTCCTTGTACCCATACCTCACGATGCATCTATACATACGGTACGGCCTCGGGCCCACACGCCCGATCAGGAACCTTTCCTCGGACGAGACGTAAGGTACAGGGACTGATTTCACACAGACAAACACCAAGACGTTGTGAAAGGCAGGAAGATTCGTTACGAAATGGGAGAAGATGGCGGGAACACCTGTCGCCAGCTCGGAGTATACGAGGCCTATTCCTGGAACGCGGACAATGCCGAGGCTTGGGCCTAGGCCCAATATCCATTTCAGAGGCACCTTGTTGTGGAGGTCGAAGTTGTATTTCCTGCGGGTCCCGTAGTGCCAGACGAACATGACGGACATGAATACGAAGGAGAGAACGAGGGAGACCCAACCTCCTTGGGGGACTTTTATGAAGGCGGGTACCAAGTACGAGCCCTCGATGAACCAGAAGAAGATGAGGAAACTGGAAGCGAGGATTATACTCCTTTGCCAGACGAGTACCATGACTAGGGCCATGAGGAAAGTCGTAATGAACATCACGGACATGACAGCTAGGCCTGCCCATAAAAGAATACGAAGATTCAAAGATAAATATAGAACATAACAGGAAAAGAGAGCCTTTTTTTTTACATCGATTAGCTTACCATATGCATTCCCAATTGTAGATATATCACGGAAACCAACAGCTACGGCGAGGGTGAGAATCATAAGGATCCAGTTTATTTCTGGTATATAGATCTGCCCATGGATTTGTTTTGAGGTATGAACAACCTTCACACGAGGGAAGCAACCAAGGGCATGGCATTGCTTAATGATAGAAAATGTAGCTGAAATTATAGCCTGACTGCCAACAATAGCCGCAAGGGTAGCAATAACAAATACAGGCCAGAAGACACTATCTGCAATACCAATTCAATATTTGGTAATCAACAGCGAGAAAAAAAAATCAGATCAAAAGTGTTTTACATAAACTGCCCAGGAGGTTTAGCTGAATTACAACAAAAGACCATATAAACATCAAGGGGGTATTTGTAGTACTTTCAGAGGGCTTTTATAATTTTGAAAGATAAGTGGCCTTAAGTTGTAGGTTTTGCTATTATCCATAAAAATGGATGGATAATTGCAAAGAAAAAAAAGGAGTTTGAGCCGGCTTGAATCATTACTGAGCCAATTTCAAGCAAAAATAATTCTGGTTCAGTTGGCCGTCAAGCCAATACACTTCTCCGATCCAATGGCAGCTCATGCTGGGCCAGCTCGGTAAATTTACACCCCTAATCAAGCGGGGGCTATTTGTAAGGTTATCTGTAATTTATAAATGGTTTTCTTTTGTAACTAGACTAAACCTCAAGGGCAGTGTTTGAAATTTACACATGAAAATATCAGTATTTGAGGATAAACTCACGGGGAATGGAAGCATAAAAGCTATTCGGAATCGAACTAATATTCTTCGATAGATAAGCAGCTTGGCCCATATATTGCATAACCAAGCAAGGGTAGACAAGGAACACAAATGCAATCTGCAGATAAGAACAATCAGAATAGAAAGGGAATTCGCAAGCAGTTATCAACACATATCTAAAAATAAAGTATTGCACTAATAACAATGGTAGAATTACCAAACCATAAATTACTCACAGTACTGTATTTCTTATCCACAGATATACCACATTCTATTTTTTAATTTTAATCGTTTATGTTCAGGAACTTTTTCCATTGAGAATCATCATTTTCAAATTTTATTTTCCAATCACTAACCTACATCACTAATCATCATTTTCGTGGGGTTCACTACCTCCTACCATCTTCTTAATACTAGATTATACAGTTATTCAAATAATAATAATGGTAATAATAATCTTATAAAAGTGGACCGGGCACTAACAAGTAACAACTTTCGGATTATATATATATATATATATATATAAATAAAATCAGCCTAACTACTCTTTCAAACACTTCCACACAAAAATCAACTGATTTTAGACATTCACTTACAAACACATTCAAACATGTTCTTATTAACCCATTTTCACTTAATGTGTTATTTAGATCTGACTGTGTATTTTCAATTTGGCATCTCCCAATTTCCGAAGAAGGAAAGTATATTCCCAACTCAATACTAATGTGACTACAAAGAACTGGGGTTTACCCGTATTGAGAGTGTAGAAAAATGGCCAAGATCTGCAAACATTGCTTCAGTACCTAACAACCCACAAAAGATAAGCCAGCTAATTCAAAAGTCAGACAACTTATCGACATTATCAAGAATGCTGCTATTTGAAAGTACAAATTGCATTTGCATGTAAATAAAATTAGAAAAATGACCATAAAAATAAATTTACCAGTTATGGATAGGAGAACCCCTCCAAGTGAAATCCACCCGTCTTTACCAGTTTCACCAAAGAATTTGACAATATAATGTGGAGAAAGAGCATATACGATTTTTGGATTCCATTTTATAGTATTATAGAGTCCTATCGCGAAAATCGATAACAACCAAATGATAACTACCGGGGCAAACAGGACGCCGACTTTATGGGTCCCACAATGCTGCAAAGCAAATAGACCAACCAATATAACACAAGAGAGTACCCGCACTGCACCTATGGAAAAGAGAGTCAGGATAGAAAACATGAAAAATTAAGGTAACAAGTAAGAATCAGAGGTGAAAAAATACACAGTAGGCATACCCTCGGGTAACTGTTTCTGAACAGCTTCAAGCCCTGATAGAGAAGATAGGACTGCAAACAAATTTCATAGTGAATAACTAAATGCTGACTCTATAAATTATTGATAGCTGAATGTATGTCATAAACAAACAACCAAACTGATTTTAACACTAATATTTTTAGTGGTACGGGTTTTCATACCTGACATAGCCGGAGTAATTACACCGTCACCTATAACCATGCCAGCCCCAAGTAACACTATAAGCAACAAAGCAGTCCTCAACTTTTTCTGCTTCTCAAGAAATCTCCTTAATGCTGCAGATGATGAAGATTGTCCTCGGTAACCATATTTATAGGTTGAAAGTTCTTCATCAGCGGCCTGTTGATTAGGAAGTAAACTGAACTTTCCGTGCCTACAAAGCAGGGAGTAAAGAGCAAATGTTCCACCTGGGATGATTCATTAAGTTGATTTGTCAAGACTGATATAAATATTATTCTATATATTTTAGGTCTAATTAAAACACAAAAGAAAACTTTGAAAATCCTTGAGGTTTACATTTAAGTCCAATCATTAGTGGACCTAACGGGATTTTTTTATGACATCATCAAATATTTTAAAACACTCCTCAACTTTTCAGGAAATTACATATCATCAACTTTTTGTAAGTCTACTTGAATAGATAGAAAAGTTAGAAGGGTTTAAATGTAAAATGGAGACAAAATGGTTGAGGATATTTGTAAAGATGCTAGCAATTTTTGTTAGCTCCATAACTGAAGGTGCAAATTGCAAGACATGTGTAACCTCAAAAGTAGTTTTTGTAATTTTCAAAGTTAGGTGGGTTTATCTTTTAAATTTATCCTAACCTCAAGGCTAGTTTTTATATTATCCTTCATTTATAAATAGAAAATGCTTAGCATACCTTCTCCATTATCATCAGCACTCAGAACGATAATTACATACTTTAGCAACGGTATCAGAGTTAAGGTCCAAAAGATTAATGAGAATGCCCCAAATATTGTGTCGGGATTCTGATGGTCACGCAGTTTCCCGATAAATATGCTACGGTAAACATATAGTGGTGAAGTGCTCAGGTCCCCATAAACAACCCCAAAGCTTTGATAAGCAAGTATTAGGGAAGCTGGAAAGTTTGCCAGGATAAACTGCAAATAGAAGAGCACAAACTATAATTATGATGGTTTATCAACAGAGTCGTTTTGGAGATTTTCTTGTTTTCAATCAGTGTACGCCATATAATTAGTATAAGTAAACTTATACTGATCATATATTGAATTTAATCAGTGGAAGGATAAATTTGAAGGGATAATATGAACATGATAGCAATTTGTATAGTAATGAATAGTGTTGAAATGGGTTATATGAGCATCGCAGAAATAAATACTATTTGTAAAAGATTGAAATCACAGATCAGTTTAAATAAAGTAACGTATTTCTAATGAGTTTATAAAGTAGTGGTTTTCACACTTTATAAAGTCACTTCAAGTCATTTTTCCAGAAGAAATCATCAAATAAATAATCATTAGAATACATTCTTCCATAAGATTCTACTATGTACCTACCCACATGTTTTTTAAATACCAATCGTCGTTTTAGTAACCTTATAATCAAATTAATTTTCATCAATACAAACAAATAAATCATAATAAAAGTATATTCAATCACACCCCCAAGTTCTTCGCACTGATAACACTATTGTTCGCTTAAGTAAACAAAAAACGAATAGAAGCATGAAGAGTGAAAGCTTGAAATTTAGCCCATTAAAAAGTGAAAGATGTCTCAAGATCAAGAAGCGACAATAATATATATCACATAAATCACTTTTACCAAAAACAAAAGTAAGCAATGACTATGCACCTTTGGGGCTAAGATTCTTCTATCGCTTGCTACTCGGGCTTGTTGATCTTGTCCAACTTGTCCACTCATATGCTGAACCCCACCAGCTGTCACTGGGTGTGGCAAGCCATTGCTGTCTTCATCAGCTTCTACGTGTATTTGGCGTATTTGGCTCATGTATCCGCCTATCAAATAATAATTGGATAATATTTGTTAAGAACACACTACCTCTTCCAAAACAAATTACAAAACGAAAGAACGGGAAAATCCACATATGACTATTTCACAAACACCTTACAGGCAAACCCACTAAATGGGATTTAAGCATCAAAACAACTTCAAAAATCAAAGCGAACAAAAGCACCTATTTTCAAGTATACGATTTCAAACAAGAATCGCTACTAATTTCACAGCCCAAATCACAAAAACAAAAAAACAAAACCCATCTCAAATCACGACCGCACACGAGCTGAAAGCGGAACAACTTTTCTTTGGATAATTTTATTTTGTATGTACCTGAACAAAGCAGCCCCTAAAGAATACTGAATCAGGATATGGTTCTCTGGTCAAACAAACGAAAACCAGGTTACATCAATATAGCATATCCTACCGCGTCTAATCCGTGTCAAGCAGACGAAGTAACACGCTTACCAAAATAGGAAAAGTAATTGAATTGAAAAAACCCAGAAATTTATCCTTCATAATATATTAAATAATTAAATAAATAAATAAGCTATAATTCAGAGAGACCATAAGGCAAAAACGCGACCTTTTTCTTCACATACATCGGCGGTGGCGAGGGGGAAGGAGCAACTGAAGATCTACAAAATAAGAAGATAATATTAGCAGTTGATTGTTCAGAGTCTCGGACAATAATACGAAATGTTTTATAAAAACGTCACTACAATTTTATTTTTATTAGTACTCTTCAAGGAGTACTTTTTAGACAGTGTTTAAGAAAAATATTGGTAAAAATATATTTTAAATAAAAATATAAAGTAGTTGTCAAGTAATGTTTAAAATTATGTGAATCAAGTAAAATAAAATTATATTTTAAAATAAAAATAATAAAAATAATTACTTTTTAGGAGGTTTTCAAAGTGTCAATTATTGTGGGATATAACCAAAAAAAGTACTTCAACTATTTTTATATTACATTTAGTATTATTTATTGAATTTTAATTAGGATGATGAGTGATAAGCACTCCGTGTGTCATCAGACACGCCTAATACTTTTTAGTACCCCTTAAAATACATGATAGAGAAAATTGCATTAAAAATAATAATTTTATGTTGTTCAATAAAATATAGTAGAAGTATAATATATGTATTGATATATAATAATAAAGTAATTATATAAGGATAAATAAATTTATATTGAGAGGATAAACTTGTGAAATCATATTTCATTTATAAATTTAAAAATTTTGAATGAGGTTCCAAAAAAAATGCATTTTTTGTAGAAAGGATGGAGTAGTATATAACCCAAATTTATATTTTGTTTAACCAATTGTTTGTGATAAGATTGGTCATTCTAACATTTAATTACTTGTGAGAATATATAGTAAAAATTTTAAATGTTTTTAAAAATTTATTATTTTTTTTTCGATTTTTTATTAGTTCCTTAAATTTTATTGTCTAATTATTTTATATTTTTCATGTAAGATTAAATTTTGAATCTAATTTTTGTTATTAAAACTAATATTTAATATTTTTTTTAATTAAAACCATATAAATTATCTTTAAATATCAATAGTAATTTTATAGTTGTAGTGTATAATAAGAGTTCTATTATCTGATTAGGCAATTATTATTCTATTTTCACTAATGAAAAATAATTTTTAATTGTATAATACGCGCGCGTTCTATTATCTGACTAGGCAATTGCTCCATTATTCTATTTTCCCTAATAAAAAATAATTTTTAATTGTATAATAAATTGAGTCTTTTAAATTATAGTATTATTATCATTATGTTAAATATAATAACTTTATTAAGGCAGCCGAGAGCCCGAGAGGCCAGAGGGCGCCTAGAAGTGCATAACATAACATGGCTATTGCAATTAAGAATATACTACTACTATTATATATAATAGGTTCATCACATTTTAAATGTGTAAACACTAAACATTGACGCTTTGACTTTCGAAATTCGTATTATAAAACAAGTCAAAAATAAAGTACCTAAGTTTTTCTTACTTTTTATTTTACTTTTTTTTATTATTATTATATAATTTTTCTATCGAATAAAATTACTATATGTGACCATGTGTGACATGATAGAAGGTTAGAATTATACATTTACTCTAGCACAAAAATAATTTTGTAAAAAAAAGTATGAATATAAGTACTGAATAAATGAAGTACTTTTATTTTAACATAAGATTAACTATAATTTTATTTTAAAATATTATTTTTGATAAACCTATATAAGTTGAGAGTGTTAATTGATATTATAAATAGAACGAATAAAATAACTAAATAATTTTTTATATTTAAAAATTAATGATGATTAAAAGTTGTGCATCAAGCCAAGAAATATAATAAAAATTTTAATTTATTTAAAAATATCCTTACATTTTATAATCAATAATTTATGATTTTTACATTTTGCTACTTTGTTGATCTTATCGTAAAGGAAATAGGCACGTCGGAACTTGTGGGAATAAAAAAGAAAATTCGAATTGGGATGAGATTTCGCAAAAGTAGAATTTTGCAAAATAATTTATATGCGAAGTGAGTTTGCATGGACGGTGCGATTTCGCAACATGCATGATTAATATGTTATGGAATTTGTATGTCATATGATAGAGTCTGGTGAGATTTCTTATGTGCCATGTGATTTCGCACTATTTAATCAATGTAGAGATTTTTTATTTTTTGTTTCTCAAAACTACAAAATTTAATCAATCACTCATGTTATCTCACCTCAAACTCTAATTTTCTTTTTGTCTTCCAGCTTAAAAGTTTTGAGTTCTTTTGTTTTTTTTAGTTTATCACAATATATCAGTCTTGTATTAAATAATTACCAGAGAGCAATATTTTATATTTTTTTTAATTTTATTTTTTGTTTAAAAAGATTAAAATTATATTAAGAATATAATTTTATTTATTCATAAAATGATTGTCAGATTATATTAGAAATATAATTTTATTTTTATTATTTACTTAATTGATAGAATTTCAACACTTATAAAAATAAAAGTTCTTTCTTACTTGATTTTTACACTTGATACGCTATGAAAAGAAGTAGAAATGGTATAGATAGGTAATTATATGATATTGTTTATAGAAGAATTTCTCATTGTTCTTGTTATTTTCACGTTTTGAATTTTTCACATAAATTTTTTGTTTAATATTTTGCTTTTCAATTGGGACGTACTGTTTAGTATATCGTTGACCTTTATAATTATAACACAGGAGTATTATTTTATATGCATTTGACTTTGAGTATGGAGTAGATCGGTACGGTCTGTACGATAATAGCTTGAAATTTTAGTGTAGTAATATTACTTTTACATTTTTTTCCTTTATGTTCGATCGAGACCAAAAATTTATTTTAAAGTAAGGAAAATGCTCAAATTCATATAAAAATATAAACATATTATAGGTTTTAAAGTGGAATCCACGTAAAAATTTAAGTTTACCTTAAATTCAAACAAAAACTATTTATTATTAATAAAATGATCATTTTCTTTCTTACAAATTAATAAAAATAATTTATAATTTTTTTTTAGTTTCTTATTTAATATTTTTTATAATGTAATTTTTTTTAATAATCATATCTTTAATAATTAATACAAATTTTAATAAAAATATTTTTAATAATTAAATAAAAATAAATATCAAAATATGAAATATAATTAAATATTAAATTATTTAAGTGACATTAAAAATAAAATAAATTGAGATATCACAATATTTTTTTATTACGTTTGAAATTTTAAATTGAAATTAATAATTATAAAAAAATTTAATTTCCAAAGTTAAACGGTTAAATGGTAAATTTGTAAAAATATTGGTTATTTATAAAATATAATATAAAAAGTGGTATTAGAAGAATATTTTGAAAATATTTTTTTAAATTTGAGTATTGGAAAGTCGATTGGAGCCAATTTACTATAAACTTAAAACTAAACTTATTTTTGAGTTTAAGTTTTTGTGTTCAGTTGAAGATGGACTTAGTAACTACTACTAATATTCTTTACTATATAATAATAATAATAATAATAATAACAACGATGACGATGAGTTTGTAATAACAAAAAAAGTCTCGAGGGGTGAAGAACCTTGGGGCTTGGGGACATTGAAATACATACTACATTATTACTACTCCACAACACATTGTCCCACTTGGTTTTGCTGCTCATTCACTGAATCCACCCCCTTAATATAACCTTTAATTTGTTTTTTCAACACACTTTTTGAGTTGGTTGAATATATACTATACTCCTACTTGATTGATTTATACTAGTATTTTTTAATCGTCATTCATTCATACATGTACCTATCGCTTTCCTCAATTAATAAAAATCCCATAATACACCTTTCTCTCTTTCTTCTTATATAAGTACATTATAATCACACTTTTCTTTCTCAAGTCTCAACCAAACCTTCCCCCTTTATTCAAGAAAGGACACCTTAAGAAAAGTCCTAATTAACAACTTCTTCTTTCTTTGTTACATGCAATATATATCCAGCCGATCCACGCGGATGGTTTTCGAGCATTCTAGATCGAGATCGAGATCGAATGTTATGGAGGTGAGAACATTGAGGAAGTTCGATTACTTGTCGCAAGGGCACGTGGCCAAGAGGCCGAGGATATCCCGTTACTTCACGTCGGAGTCTTTGGTGTTGCTCGTTTGCTTAACCGCCACGTTGCTCGTGCTGCCGCTCCTGCTGCCGCCCTTGCCGCCGCCGCCGTTTATGCTGCTCTTGCTGCCTATATTCATTCTGGGCCTCCTTATGGTGTTGGCTTTCATGCCTTGTGGCGTTAGAGAAATCAAATAAAGAATTAAACATTTTTTGTTATAATTTGTCATTGAATAATCACATGATTATTTGACTTTTTGCATATATCCCGAGATTATAATTAATTAATCCGATTCCGGAGTAGTGGCTTTTTGTAATTTAATGTGCAATAAAACAATTTCTAGTCATTTGATTTGTTTTTCTCATTTTTATTTTCTTTTAGGAGTATATTTCAATTTAGTACTCTCCCCTATTTGGTAAGTTTTAATGAAATTTTTTATTAGTTAAGGAAATTGGATTTTATTGTATCAGATGAAA
>JACOMQ010001658.1:0-28160 GCA_014843705.1 Euphrasia arctica
GATTTTTTTATTAGGTAGAGATTAAATAATCGTTTTAAATTTATATTTTTGTATTGAATAAAGTTTATTTTATTAGTTTTTTTATTTACTATTAAGAGGAATTAACGCTAAATTAAAATTTAAATTTGAATTTTTATTATTAAATAGGTTGTATATATCATGTACTGTACACATAGTTGCACGGTATACGTACTCGTTATTTATAGGGTGATTGAGAGTAAAACCTACGAATCTTTCCTTATTAAGATAAGTTTGGTTAGATTGGGCTTGGACTAATTAATTAAATTGGGCTAAAAATAATTTGGGTTTGGTCAATATAAATTCTAAATTGTTAGGATATTAAATTAAAATAATAATAATTTTATTATTTATTTAATTTTTAGTAAATTGTAAATTTATTTAATTTAATTTGTGATATGAGTTAAAGGTAAATTTTGGGTCGTTACAGAGTTCGAAAAAAATGTACATTTGGATGGAAATCAAAATGAAGAGAATAAACAATTGAGATATAGTTTAATAATTGTATGATGTTTAATTTTATGATCCTATAATTGTATAGTCCTTAAATCTATCTTTGTAACAAGCGGTCAAACTTGAAATTTTCAGAATGCAAATCTACAATATTAAACATGTCAAAGTTTATACTAATTTGATTTTTTTTTTCAAAAGATCAAGATACAATGAACCAATCATTGTTCTCAATTTTTTATTTACTACTTGTAGAGGCATATACCCGGTGAACGACAAAATTATCCGGGGTTTCTATATCACATATAAAACAACTTCAAGTGAATTGATTCAGTAGTCATAGTTTGCAAGCATAGTAACCAATGATTGTTGCTCAATTTCAGGAGCCATTGTACTCTATAGACAACTTCTATATCACATATAAAACAACTTCAAGTGAATTGATTCGGTAGTCATAGTTTGCAAGCATAGTAACCAATAATTGTTGCTCAATTTCAGGAGCCATTGTACTCTATAGACAACAAATATAATCCGCTTGTACTCTACAGACTACAAAATATAATCAGCTTGAGGACAGAATTGAGGACAGAGTGTAGACTACAAAATATAATCAGCTTTAAGACAGAATTGAGGACAAAATGTACTATACCTCAATGCTTGCAATTTGTACATTAATGATAAGATACATAAGCTCTACACAGTTGTAACATAATATACGTTCACATTTGTAACACAGAATGAGAGCATTTATTTTTTAAATTATAAGAATTAGAATAATGAATATGATGTAAAAGATCAATAATAACAAAATATACGTCCACACATAATGAGAGCATTTATTTTTTAAATTATAAGAATTAGAATACACTGATGAATATGATCTAAAAGATCAATAAGTACTTAACCGAGAGAACTATCAAACTTAAATTGCCAAATTTGTCGTATTGTTAGAACAGTTTTTATTGTCATTCATACTTGAAGTTGTGATGATCATTACTTACTTGCCATCTATTCTCACGGCGACGGTTGTGATGATCATTACTTACTTGCCATCTATTCTCACGGCGACGAGACAACGTCATCAATTCTTTGCAAAAATCGGCATGTGAGCTGGGATATTGATAAGCCGCATACGAATACCAAAAGAGTTAGTATTTATAAAAAAAAAAAATCCTTACTTTTGACAAGACACATACAAACGCCTTCCTCCATTCTTTATATATTTCCTGAACATTTTCCTTAATTCTTTTTCAACATCAAAACTCTATCCAGATTCTAAGGACAAAAATAACACAATTTTTTTTACTAAAAATGGCAAACAAATATCTTGATTTTAATTACTAAACAATAAGAAAAGAAATAAAAAGTGTACCTTGTATTCTCGTAACTCTTCAAATTCTACATCATTGCAATGTGTATAAACTGCACATATTTATCTCACTTTATAAACAGGCATATCGTACATTCATACTACAAATTAGCCAAACTAAAAAAGTAGCCAAATTCTCCTAATTCTTTATTTGATATCCCAACATTAATTCTCCTAATTCTTTATTTGATATCCCAACGAACAACCGAAACGCAGATCCTTTCTTATAAATTTCATGAAATATATCGCGGTACCACTTGTGGCCAGAAAGAAACTTCACAAGCAATGCTATATTATAAGTAAATTATATATGTAGCACAAAAATAATAATTATTTGTGAAAAATAAATAATATTCAATATTTATATAAAAAAATTATATATGAGCAAAAAAATAATTAATTATGTAATGAGAATGAAGTATTTAATAATAAAATAGTTGTGGAGTACACAAATAATAAATATGTGTGGAGCACTCATATAATAAATATTATGGAGAAAAATAAATTATATTAAATATTTATATAAAAATTGTGGAGCACAAAAATAATAAATAGTACAAATATAACACAAATATATGAGAACTAAGTAAAAAATATATATAAATACGTGTCATCAATGCCACAACCCAAGACTTAATAAATATGTGTGGAGTAGGGGTTATGTGCCTTGCCTACTTTTTTTTTGGTTCAGACCGACTGAACTCAATTCATAGTCACATAGTTCGTAGTAAGGTTTGGTTCAGACCGACTGAACTCAATTCATAGTCACATAGTTCGTAGTAAGGTTCGGAGAAATTTGAGATAGTAAAAATTAAAAAATTGGCTCATTATTTATACTACTTATTTATTTATTTATTTATATTTTTTTATATACAAAAATAGTTTTTTAAAGAATTTGAAAGATTGGAATTTGCATTTTTTAAAATAAACATGAGAATTCTTATGAAATAATAAATTGTTTTTTTTTACTTTCAAGTTTCAAGAGTATTTTTAATGTATATTTTATATTATTTTTTTATATACAATTAGCGTATAACTAAAACCTTAATCTATTACTCTATTTTATTCGGCTTCTTTTTTCATCTTCTCCTAAATCCTAATATCCGCGCTTCGCTAAGTAAGTTTATCCCCTAAAAGAGAATCCCCTCCGTTATCTAATACTCCCTCGGTCCAAAAACAGTTGTCATACTTTCCTTTTTGGGGTGTCCAACAATAGTTGACACACCCCAAAAAAGAAAATAATTATTCTAACTTTTTCATTTTAATATACAATTTTATTCTACTTTACCCCACTTACTTTTTAAACTTACTCACAACTACTTTACTTTTCACTTTTAAAATATATTTTTACATTAAAAAATAACAATTTTCTTAAACTCCTTTTCTAGCAAAGTATGACATCTATTAATGGCCGGAGGGAGTAGTAGTATAGAATAAATTCGAATTGAAATACCAAAATGAACTCTTACTATGATGTGAACTTTTTTAAAAGACGACAAGCCACTTTGCTTTTTAGATGACACTTTTAGTTGCGTTTATTCGAAAAATATCTGAGCAATTGAATATCTTATTTAATTGGTTTCTAAGTAATTAAACTCTCGATTACTCTATTTTTCAGATGAAAACAATTGCAATTTTTTAAAATTATATATCAAACAATCTTGACACTTATTTCAGGACCAGGAAAGTAATTTTATTTGCAAACTAAATCGAAGCAATAAAATGCATACCTCAAGCCTGCTCTAAATTAGTTTACAAATTAATCTACCGTTTATTTAATTGTGTTTTAAAAGGCGACGGAAAAGATGGAAATAATTTAGTAGATCTTACTCTTTAATCTTTAATTTTCAATTAAAAAAATTAAGTCAAAATCGAGAAAATAAATTATCTTATTTAATAAAAATTGAAAATACTTGGCAGTATATATCAAGATCTTTGTTTTTTTAGATGTGACATTTTAATACATAATTGATTTCATCTGGTATGTCCTAATTGATTTTCATCTGTTTTTTCCTACATAATAGATTAATAGTGTTGTAAAATTTCTTGCAATTTCTTGCAATTTTATGCAACTCTATAAATTCAACGAAGCTATGAGAGTAATTTTGTTTGTAGAAATGTCTAACCAATTAAAATTGGAATCAATAACGATAAGAGTACGAATATACAAAACTAAGAATCGAAGAGCCACAAGTGACATAACCACACCTGGCTTGTCGAGCCAATCTTTAGAGTGGTGTGGCTCGTTCGAGCCGGCCGGACTGCATTTCCAAATGGGACTCAATTTTTTGTAATGTCGACCAATGGGATCCATGTGTATTAATTAATGATTTGAGATCAAGTTAATTAATTATTTTTTCTATAGTATTTTTTT
Organism: Euphrasia arctica; assembly: GCA_014843705.1. NCBI lineage: Eukaryota > Viridiplantae > Streptophyta > Magnoliopsida > Lamiales > Orobanchaceae > Euphrasia > Euphrasia arctica. The sequence goes on from JACOMQ010001658.1 coordinate 4,212, forward strand.
TTTTTTTTTTTTTTTGGGTTTTCATATATTTTTTTTGTCTCTTTTTATTTTTAGATTTTTATTATAGTAACTTTTCATGTTAATGTTGAAATATACACCATATTTAAAGTCTAGAAGTATTTCTACATAATTTTGGATGCATGAACAAAATAGTCATTTTAGCAGATTTGAATCGGCGCTAACCGCAAAATGACGTCGTTTCACCTGGGCGCTGCAGAATGACGGGCGAACTTCGATCAATGATTTTGCATATGTTTGTGGATGAAAATCCATGTTTTCAATTGCTTCTAGATCCCCGTCAGCTCACGCACAGCATGTACATCAGAATTTCGATTAGAAATATGTGGTAAAGATTCTCCCAAATAGAGTTGATCAGAGGGTTCATATGCTACGGGGTTTTGGAGAAATTCACGTGAGTATATAATAGTTCAATTCACGCGTTGTGTGTGATCTAGAGTTGTAACTTATAACTGAACTCATTTCGATTGCCTTGCGAGCTCGAATAATACATTATCACCATCTCCCTCCTCGATCACGTAGCTCGAAATTACTTTAGATCGAAGTTCCTACAAGTTATGTAATTTTAATTGCGCTATATTCATACAAGTTCGTAAATATTTTAGGTGTGTTTAATCGCTTGTTCGACGTCCGAATCCATTTTCACCATTATTGAGCTTGGAGCTCTATTTGTTTTAGCACGTTTTTATCGGGTAGAATGATACGGGGCTGGGCTGTGTATAGAGGGTTTGAAACGATACTAATACATGTAAATTTATATTCTGGAGTAGGGGTTGGACTAGATCTGAGAAAGAACAGAGGTTTTGAGCTTTGAAGCTTCTTCTGAAGGATTTCTATTATCCACTCTTTTAATATCGAGTATATTCACTAATTAGTGCCGCCTTTAATCTGAAGGGATAAGCCCCCTATTTATAGGGAGATTTGGAATGATTACATTCAGACCACGTATTACGTCTAAAGCATTAAATGAAGCTAGTAACGACCCGGGGCCCGTGACTCGGAGTATAGGCGAAGTATATGGGCTCACGTGGGGATGTCCCCGTTCTCTCTGGGATGAGGCCTCCCCCAGATAATGATAGCGTGGTTCGGGCCGCGGCTTGGGTCTTTGAATCCCCGTCGTCCCTTCGCACGGAGTGCGCGAAGGTCTTGAGTGGAGTATCAATAGCGTGACCCCGGTCCGTAACCCCTGCATGGCATCACGTGACCCGGGCCCCGGGACTGGCACGTCCCTCACATTATACCCTAGTATGGCTCGCCTCGATAGATCCGTGACCAGAGTCTCTGATGCGCCCCGAGTCCTTTCCCCGCGTGAACAGTCCAGGAGATCCGTGACCCGTGGTCCGAGCCGTGACGCGTCCCATGCGTCGTCCTCCTGCCTGGCTCGCTTCTGGATAAGCCATGCCCGCGCGCCTCATCTTCGGGTGTATGTTTTTATATTTGATCTTTCTTCCCCCAACACTATTCAAAGCTTTTGAGCGCGCAAGTTGTGGTCGAGTTTGATCTATTTATTGAGCGTATGTATGTCAGTTTTTTTGTGAAATTATATGTATTTAATTTTATTGTAAAACTATATATTATATTCAAATTTAAATTTATTAAATAAAAAATATAATTTTGATATCTTATCCTTAAATATAATTAAGAAATAAGAGTGTATTTAATTGCAATGAATCAATTAGGATAACTTCTTTTACAAAATCCCCTAAAATAAATGACACTTGCCCACGTAGTAAAATATACTACTATTAGTCACACACCACGTTACATGTCCACACGTATAAACAATTAAAAAAAATTAAAATAAGTAATAGTAGTATATTTTACTACGTGGGCTCAATGTTCTAAAAATTAGGGAATAGACCGGCCTATGCGGTTAGGTAAACTTAGGTGTCGATTAGGCGAGCTTAGGCAATGATTAAGCAAATCAGACACGAAAATGTGAAAATTAAAGGTGGTGTCATTTGATCCTAAAATCCCGATCTCGTCTAATCTCATTCTTAAAAATCCCGATCTCGTCTAATATCATTCTTAAATAGAACAAGACATCTCGTCTAATATCATTCTTAAAAATCCCGATCTCGTCTAATATCATTCTTAAATAGAACAAGACGAGATGAGATTGAAATAAAAAAATGATAATCGCATCTGTTCCAATTTTAATGTTGATCGATGGGTTCGAGTTTGAATCCAATAACCTCTTCAGTAAATATATCCCATCGAGTTTGAATCCAATAACCTCTTCAGTAAATATATCGGTATCAGTTGGCTTCAGTAAATATATCGGTATCAGTTGGCCTTTTTCATAAAACAAAAATCACAGTAGTAATAGTATCTGGATCGATCTAGTTGTTTTTGTAGCTGATTTTATTTTATTTTTTGAATTTGGCAATTAGGAATAATATTAATTGCATAAATAAATATATCCTTCAACTCTTTACTTTTTGTACCTCACTCACAATGATCATCACATTAAAACACATTTTCTCAACATAATTATAATGTTACATCAAAAACAATTAGAAAGATGAGAGACAGAACCCATCTTTGTACTAAACATTGCAAGAACCTCAAATCTTGCAAACGAAAAATGTTTCGCATCTCGAACTAAGCCTCCACTCGTGAACGATGATGATCTCAAGTTATATACATGACATCTGCAGAGTATATATATATATATATATATTGAAGAATACAGAATGGAGTAAAGAGAACCTTCGTGCTACCTTGATCGAGCAAGTGAAGATGCTATGACAAGCTAGGAGGGCATGTGTGGTCTATATATATATATTTACATCTTATCAGCAACCAGCAGCTTTCAAGAAATTGTCGTAAGGGCTTGAAGATGGCAGAGTGAAGGCGAGAGGTTGGGGCTGAAACTCAGTCGCAAAGAACGACGGTGGTGAAAAGTCACCTGAGGGTTTGCTCGGAAATTCACCCGACACATTGAAATCAAAGAATGGCTGGTCAACCTGACAATTTTTCAGTTGACGTGACAAAATTAGGAGTCATATAGAAATCAAAGTAGATGTTGTAATTATACATAGTAATAAAGGGGCAATTGCATAAACTATCCTTAAGGTTTGACATTATTATGGAAACAACAAACAATAATCTTTCAACGTCGACCTCAGGTACTACAGGCAACCCATTGATGTTTACATTTCTTTAACAAATGTCTCGATTTTTGACGCAATTTGTAAAATAGAAACAAATAGACAATGGGAAGTTTTAGATTTTTGAAAGATAAGTGGGCCATTTTGTAATTAGACTAAACCTCAAGGGTATTTTCACATTTACCTGTATATTTGGAAAAGAAAAATAATGCAAGAAGAGGAAATAGTCAGGGTAAACGGGTGAAAAAAAAAATTCAAACATACGCACCATTGGTAACCCGCTATTAGAAGCAATCTGATTGTCAGGTTCGTGAGATATAGTCAGCATGCTCCCTTGTTTAGTAGAATTGGTGTTTATTAAGACAGACATTTTCTGCTGCTTTCCCACTAAAAGCGACTCACAGTGATTAGCCATTTCATTGTAAGATGAATTCGCGGCTGTGCTCACAGACATTCTTCCCACGTGGTGAGCCGACTCCAAAACCTGTCCGACCAATGCACAACAAAATCAGGCATGAAAGAATCTTCAATTTGGTTGCTAATAAACCACATCAAGATTACGTGTTTGCATTCTCAACCTAGGATTGTAAAAGCATTATTCAAGGCCCAAACTGAGAATAAATAAATAAAATTTTGAGCGCAAATTGAGAAAATTAAAATCGGAACACCATATTGAGATGAAAACTTTTGGGCAGTTGAATGCAACTTTCCCACAGAATAAAAATAAAATTTCTAGGCAACTTTAATTATATTTATGTTTCGTATTGGACATGAATACCATAAATTACCAAACACAAGTTTTTTTTACAATTACTACAAAAGAACACTTACAGATTTGATTATTATCTTAAATATATCATTACAAACACACAAGGGTTCTGTTGCAATTATAATCATCCAGGAAAATATAAAAATAACCAACTGAAAAGATGTCAAGAACACAACTTTGAGAAATATAATCGTAAATTTTAAGCATTAGCAGGAAAAGAAAGAATGATACAATAACAAGAAACCACCCAACAAGCATCTAAGCTGGCTAATTAATAGCCACATACAAATAATACTGTAGTGATTAAAAACAACTTACGGATTGAAGCAGCTGGTCAACACTCAGGAGACTCGGAAACTCGACGGTCACTTTAGAATTCGGGAGGAAATTACTTTCAGCCGAATCTGGGTGAGAATCATCATCTATTCCACACAATGAGACCGCCTGCACAATTGGTAATAGTGCAGCTAATCAATGAAGACCTAAAGAAACAGAAGTTGTAAAATCTAATTTACAAATCTGGCTATTACCTTTTCTAGAGATTTAGCGTCATAAGAATTCCCTTGACATCCATTGCCCGGGCTATCGGTGAACAACTGGGCTCCGATGGAACACGAGTCGTCGGACAAGAAATCTTGGAGCAATTGCTCCCTCATTGTAGTCTCCTCACACTGCTCATAAAAAACAGATATCACTTAGAATTCAAAACAAATGACGTATAAATGCAAAACTGACTCTAAAGTTTCATCTAATTACAAAAGGAAATCACTTGTCTTAAAACATAAAAGTTGAAAATTACAAAAACTATCTGAGAGTTACGAACAATAAAACATACTCCCTACGTCCCTCTAATGTTTGCACGACTTAAAATAGAAAGTTTTTTTACAACTTTATCCCCACAAGACACATTTATTTACACTAATATCACTACTTTTTCAACTAACCTTTTTATTTTCTTGCACATCAATACCCATTATACCCCTACTTTATATTATTTCAACACACAATCATTTTTTCTTAAAATTTGTGCCACTTTCTCCATACAATCTTTTGAGGGATATAGGGAGTAATATATTTGACAACCTTCCTTTACATTTATAAGTGTTGAAATCGGAGGTGAGTGAGTGCGGTCTCAAGCCAAGCGCACGAAGACAGGAGAGGAAGACCCGAGAAGCCTAGAAAGGTTCCATCCTAAAACCATTTGGCAATAGGTGGTGTAGCTCCTTAAGCTTATAAGATGGGCTCCATTTCCATACAAATTCAATAAAGGACAACTCACAAGTGAGCATCCACAAATTCAAACTTTAACAATAAGATTATTAAAGTTAGCCCCTTACTTATAACACCAATTTTTGTAGTTTAGAAAGTTTTTTTATTAGGTCACACCTCATGGATTATTTTGTAATTATCCCCTAATATTAAAAATAACCCCTCAAAGAATTTGAACTTTATAAGTTGGTTTTGCCTTTTGTAATTAGGCTAAAAGTTGAGGGATAGTTTTTTTGTTAACCATACAAAAAATGATGTGATATATTCAAGCACGCAATGAGATTGGAAGGCTTACCTCCAATAACTTATCCAAATTTTTAGTGATGACACTAACAAGGGACTCCTTAGTCTGGTTCTCGTTGAATTTTATATCCGAAAGAGCTTTTTGAGCAGAAGTATCATCTTCCTTTGATCCATAAATGATATTTTGATTCCCTGAAGATTCTGTATCGTTAATATGCAACTTTGAATCTTCCACCAAACATAAAAAGGGATCAATCTGAAACAAATACAAGAATGACATTAAGCCTGATTTTGAAACCGGGTCAGGACAAAGTGAAACAAAAAATAGTTTAGTGCACAAAATACAAAATATAAAAAAATAATGAAATGAGACAAGTAACATACCACTTTATCAGAGAGGGTAGCCTTGACACGCGGGATGAGAGGCAAAATATTGTAAGCCTTCGCTGAGAAGATAAGCATGCAAGTCGATAATACAAAAAGGGATCTGCGGCGTGAAGGGGGCAACGTCCCTGTGAAATTATTGGAAAAAAGTATTTTTAGGTACAACTGATTAACTACCACGATTATATTAGTACAATCGTTGCACTTGGTACCTCGACCTCCTACAAGAGAGACACTCCTCAGTGTAAAAGCCAGTTGGAAACTTCGAATTAGAGCTTCACGAGAAGAATTCTGCACGACAAAAAAGGATCTGTTACTTAATGCAAAAATTAATAATCACTTCTTGATATATGTGTGTGTGTGTGTATGTGATTATTACTCCCTTGTCCCTTTTTAATAGTCCACTTTAATTTTCCCACATTAAGAAATTCATTTAATCGTAAAATTCAGATAAAACTAAATGTATTTCTATTTCTATTACTATTACTTTTACATAGTTAAAAACACCTCACTGAATAGGGGTCAAATATGAATAAATAAATACACCACAAACCTACAAAAGGGAATATTGATTCGGGACCAAAAGTATAGGAGAAAATGAACTATAAATATGGAACATGTGGAGTGTATAAAAAAATATGAAAAATCTGAAGGTGTATTTATTTACCTTTGCTCGGGCAAACAGTAAAAACAAGCTGTATGTGTGGGCAATAGCTTCGAAGTTTTCAGGCATATTTGCAGGAGACATAGATTGTGCCCAAATAGATGAAAGCAATAGGGCTATTTGGTGGCTGCTCAGTCTAAGAGGAACAATATCCTGGAAATCGGAAAGGAGACGCAGACATCATAGGCAATAATACAAAATATTAAAAACGATAATTACAAAATATTCCCATGATAATATCGCCTAAACAAAACATAAAAATGAGTTCAAATAAAAACCAAAAGAAAATAAGGTGCAATTTTATAAAATGGAAACACGTGTCAAGAATGCATATATAATTGCAGAACTGAATTACTTTTTAACTTTCCACACGATTATACAAAAATACGACCATGCGAACAATCCTATCAGGTTAAAAAAGATGATTGGCACCTTTGATATAATACTAAATCAAACCCGTTTTTTTGTAATTAGGACAAACCTAAGGGTAATTTTTGTAATATCTCTAAATCTGAACTATGGTCTTTGGAGAAAGCAAAAAGAAACAACACGGACTTACCAGGCCTTTACTCGTCTTGGTTTCGTTATCAGAATCTGGTGCCGGAGAAGGCTTGATGCTATATACTCGACTATATGTCGACTTAATTCTGTTCATTACCCCATTTGGTTGATTTCCAGTGTTTGGTTCTAATTGATTCATTACCATAGGACCCTTTTGGTTATTCAGCTTCGCAAACAGTGCGGCTGATGAAGAAAACACTGAAACAGTTCTCGAGAGTGTTCTCGGAAAGTTCATGTTCTTAGAGTCAGAGACATCTGAAGCTAATTGAGGGCAGACTGAAGATGGTACGAGCACAACAGAGAATATCCGGTGAGCTCCTATTCGTGTCTCGTGGTCCGGATGAACCATAGCTGGAAGTAACTGATGAAACAAAGCTTCTGGGAAAGCCTAATTTAAAAAACAAAATGTCAATATCATTACGAAACAAATAGAGTAGTCAGCATTTAGGTTTAAACAAAGATTCATGAGATGCATAAAAAAATAACAACAGCAACAACACCAATAATAATAATAATAATAAACTTAATTTCAAACATTAAAAGGATTGTGATTAAATAATTTCAAAAAGGCGATAATGACTTCTGCAACAATATAACTGGAAGCATTTATATCATGAACATGAATCATTTCATCTCTCGACTCTTGTTTGTTCATCCGGTGCTCATGAAATACCGAATGAGCAAAAAACAGCATACTGAGAGGACTTGATTATAAAATCCTTACAACTATGAGATTCTAACAATTTTGGTCCTGAAATGGTGCTTCAGATACCTTTATTCATAAAATGCACTTATAATACCAAAATATCTAAAAAAGCATGGGAATGTTATAGGACTAATGAACCATCAACAAGGACCGAAAGTGCCACATCAAGAACAAGAAGTTACAGGACTAAAATCGCTAACATGAAAGGTTGAAGGGATAAAATTGAAATTTGGACTAATGACACGCACACACACGACGAGAGATAGAGGTTTCAATTTAGTAAAAGGACATGCCTTGTTTTTATATGATAAGTTTGGCAAAGAAGCTATAATCTGGGCAGTTCGATATACAGCACAAATCGTTGTTCTAGCAATAACAGTAATGCTTGAGATGTTCTCTAACATCGAAGCCATTACATCAAGGATCGGGCCTGCATCTCCAACCTGTAAACAAGAAAGTATTATGCCCTTGTAAATCTAATTACAACAAAAAGAACTCGGGTGTTTGAGATATATATCTGGAGGATTAATTAACAATAAAAAAACAAATTTGAGTTTCAGTCCAATTAAAAGGCTATTTACAACAAGTACCCTTGTGTTGGCATAATTACCCCCTTGAAAAATAAATAGACTTGAACATTTATTTGATTTCAAATTACCCCCTTCACAAATAAATAAATAAATAGATTATAAGCTGCCTTCATATCTATAAAAATATTACAGCCAACCCTTGATTTTAATGATAAACCAAACCTCAATGATAATTTATAATTTTGAAAGTAAGTTTTTTTTTAAGAAAAAATAATCAAAATCTAGAGATTAATTTTTGTAACAATACCCAAAAACATTTTTTTTGTACAATTGCATCCTTTGATATGAGGGTCGTTATCAAGACAAAATAAAAACCAGCAGAGGCTGTTTGTAATACCGTAAAAGGGAAGAGTGGTACTTTTAAAAGATAATTAACTATAAAAGGGGTAGTCCAACCTTTGACGACAACTCTGTCAGACATTCATCCACCTCTTCGTGGAATTTTCTATTCCAATTGATCACCTCATCACCAAGATCTGCATCATCTAGTGAAGCATGTATACTCTTGCGCAAATGCCTCATGACATCACTTAAGGCGCTGACTATAGCTACGGAAGACTGAGTCCTCGCGAGACGAGCAAGGGCAGTGATGACCTGAAAAATGTCAAGCTGCATGTTGGGTTGCTTGAGGACATTTTTATGGTCAAGATGCTTGACTAGCATTGACAGCAAGAAGTGTGTATTCTGGCCTGCACAATCAAGAGAAGAACCTAAATCTTATTATTCAGGGAAAGAAAAGTTGGATTAGTTACAAAAAATAACCTCGTAGTTAGTCTATTATTCTAGAAAAAAAAAGGATAATCATACAAACACTACCCTAGGGTTTGTAGTATTCAGAAAAAAAGGACAAATTTGAAAATACTAAAATCAGCCTTGAGGTATATTTCGGCAGGCGTTTCCCCCCAATCGTTACTTGAACTGAAATACATTCAGCCCTCACTTTCTAAAATATTATAAATAGTTCCATCCTTCTGTCTGGCTATTTGTACTTCAATTATAATAGACTATTTACAAAAAACTATAGAGAGATAATCAAAAGAATAGTCGATGACAGAAGCAATTTTCCATAGTATATGGGACAGATGTAATCTCAAGTATGGTTTCTGAAAATTTTTAAATTTCGCATTCAATGATGGTAATTTTGAGCCACTCAAGGGTGGTTTTTGTAAATATACAGCCCAAAACTTATTTCTCTTCCCACAGTTACCCTCTTCACATTTGTTTCACTTTAAACACTGCACCCCTATGAAGAGATATACTACTTAGATAAATACAAACCACAAAAGTGTATATTTAACGGGGTATTTGTAACATAAAATGATAGAGCTTTTGTGTTCAGGCTAAATCTCAGGGGTAGTTTTTGCAATTAATAACTATCCCAAAATAGTTTTCGATTAAAAGGCAAAAGCTTACCAGAATCATCCATCCATAGCTGCATTTCTTTGAGAACTGGAAAAGCAATTCCATCCTCAGAAGACCATTGATTCCCGAGATCTAAATACCGAAATAAGGATTCTAAAACACGGCGCATTGTGGTTGCCTCTTTCCCGAGATTGGCCATGTTGTGTAAGCACACTCTAGACCAGAAACATGGGTTCTTGGCATCTTCTCTGTTCAGTTAATCATGATAAAAAAATGGATAATTAAAAAAATACCCTTCAAGCTTGACCCAATTAAAAAAAACAGTTTTGAAAATTACAAAATCCGCCCTCAAGGTTGCATTCGTATAGTCGTATTACATTTGCACTTTCTGCTAACGGTGATTAATAATTTGAACAAATGTTGTTACATCTGCATCCCTCTTACTCTATAATACAATTAGGACTGTTGCAAAATTTTAATGTAATTTGACAAGGCTAGCACATTTCATCAAATCAAAATAATTTTGTTGCAACAATTAAGTTTTGGGGAAACCTGTAAGATGTAATCAAATTCAAACCTCAAGGATAGTTTTTTTTTATAATTTTTTAGTTACCCGGGTTTCATTATTTTTTTCACAAACCTTAGGGTAGTTTATGTAATTGTAAAAGTTAGATGATTTTTTGCTATCATCCCAAACCTTAGGGTAATTTAGTACTCTCTCCATCTCTTAAATATCTTCATACTTTCCTTTTTGGGTTGTCTCGCATATATCTTCACACCCCAAAAAGGAAATAATTTTACTCACTTTTTCACTTTAAAATACAATAGTACCTTAATTTTTTACCTACTTTTACACAATTATACCTTAATTTTTACCTTTTCAATTTAAATACCATATTACCCTTACTTTTTTCATCAACATAATATAAATAATAATATTTCTTAATCTCCGTGCCCATGAAAATATGAAGATATTTGTGGGACGGAGGGAGTAATAATTATACCACCCCACCTAAAAAATGAAAGAAGAGAACTATAGATCAAATTGGGATAAGAAAAATTACTCGTCCACACTAAGTTGTCCGTTATCGTCAGTGATCCCTTTCCAGGAAGGGACCTTCATTAATTCCTCCTCCGAAGTAGGAGAGATGTGTCCCTCAGTTTTATGAACTTCTTGAACCCATCGACTTTGGTCGTCATCCTCGGACTCTTTATTTTGAGCTTTGTAATTTTCCAAGACTACTGAAACAATCTGAAGAAAAATGGATTAAGATTTTTCTTATTACATTAAAAAACTAAAATAGAAAAAATGAATTTAAATCATTTTCAACTTTAATATGCTTACATTATCAAATTCAACTGAAATATGACAGTTCTCGCCCATAAACCAAACCTGTGCAACACAAACACATAAGCAAATATCCATAGGAGAATGCAAGATAAAAAGAAAGTCCATTAATAAAATCCCAAAGGAAATTAATTTACGAAAAATAACCAATGAAAGAAATAGTAAACCACATAAGTACTACATGCTTGAATTTTATTTTATTTCTGACAGGATTTCAAATTCATTTCTAAAATACTCAGCACACTGGATTTTATGATCCTCTTTAGAACCTCAGTATGTAAAGTAACGTTTATACCAATAATCCTAATGAATAAATCTTTCTTCTATTCATAAGGGGAAAAACGAACGAACCATTGCAGATAGAGCTTGCAGCCCTGCTGCCCGTAAATTTCCAGCCCTCTCATCTTCTCCCACCTCTTGAGCCATTTGGCAGAGTTTTGGAATCAATCCTTCTAAATTAAACATGTAAGTTCCATCATTCTGTAAGAACACACGAGAGTATCTAATAAGCAAAACCCCAAAAATTTGTATTAGAAAATAAAATAAAAAAATGCGTGAATACAAACCTGATTATTAACAAAATCAAAAAGAGTGTGACATCCAACAATCAACATCTCATCTTGACTGGTCTGATCCAGCAAAATGTGCAAAATACTGAGTATACTATTTGCAAACAAAGGCCTGATATAGGAAAAACGGCAGTGAGGAAATATCATTGAAAGTCGTTGTAACATAAAAGATTAAACAAAATTAATACAGTGTGAATTTACGACATCTACCCCAAACGCAACAACAAAAACATATAACTTAAAAGAAGACTAGACTGACGTCCGTAACACGTATATTTTCCAGATATGACTGAATTAAGCATGAACTACATAGTAAAAAATGTCAAAATATGAGTCACGTTTTAACCCAACAAGAAAACGATACAAACAATATAAAATACCATAGTATCAAATAACAGAAAGGAAAAACAATGTTTAATTGAAAATAAAGTGCGGCAGTGCACATACATTTGCTCCCTGCAAGAGAACAAGAATTTCCTGTAAATACACATAAAAACTTTTACTGTTCGAAAGTTTTCGCATCTTAATTCCTTATAGCATCTTTGTTCGAGGGAGTCTGCTATCTGTAATAATAATAAAATAAAATAAAAAAACAGTTAGCTTTTAACAAAAGATAGAAAAACTATTCTACATTTGCACTTACCTTTGGAATGCGCATAGGATTTTTTGCACCATATTCACATAATTTGGCAATCTTCCTGTCATTTGGTTCTTCATCCTATAAATAAAAAAACTTGAGTTAAGCATTACTGCAAAATTAATTTAAACTTCACATATGACTTTCGCAAAAAAGAAGAATCAGAAACAGAAGTATTTGCAAAAAGAAGCTATAAGCTGAAATAGATAAAAGAGCGACTGGTGAGTAAGTTGTAAGAATGCTTACTTGTTTGTAAAATTAAAAAAAAAAAGAAGGAAAATAACTCATCTAAAGCCACCCTCACGAATTATTTTTAAATTCTAATTAAATTATTCACTCGGTAATAAATGTAGTATGTTATACCTATAAAGTTTTGAGCATTTAGTAAGTTAATTTAACCCAAAATCATTTCCTAAGAAGAAAAACACCAAGTGCTTATAGTACTAATTAGTCGTGTGGTTCATCGCAACATACACTAAAAGCAGTTAAGAATCGAGAATTTTGGCGGTGTTTGCAACTTAGATGATAAAAGCGAAAACAGTTAGAATAGTATTTTGTAAATAAGTTGTAAAAGTGCTTACATAAAAAAACAAAATATAAGAAATCTCCTCTGCTTATAGAAATTTGATTAGATATACTAAATACTACCATATGACATAAATATGATAATCTAAATAATGCCACACCATTTGAAATGAGGAAACGGACCTGGGAGCGTGGGATGATATCTGAAATGAGTTTCTTGTACCTCTTGACGGGTTGCCTAGACCTGGTTCTCAAGCCGGGGCAAAAGAAACAGAGGCTGTCGCACGCTGGCAATACTTGCCTCGAGACCACACCCGATACGGCATTCATAATTTACGAAAATCCCAGTGATCTTCCCCTTTTCCCTTCTTTAAATCGGAAAATCTCAACAGCAAATAAGAAGGGAAAGGAAAGCCGGTTCGATCAACCCGTTTTCCGGAACCAGCCTGCATAAAATCCAAATATGAACAACACCCCACCACCTTACGAACATTCAAATTCAAGTAATTGCAATTCAAGGAAATGGGCATCTCATAAACCGCCCGACAGATGTTTGAAGAAATTATTATTATTACTACAACATTCGCGAGAATTTTGTTTTTGTGAATCGGAAAGAAAGAGAAAGATTTGATTTTTGAGTTACCTTCAGATGAATGCCGGTAAAGAGCCAAACACCACGAGGCTGAGGCTGGTGGTAACCCATCAAAGATTTTCAACAGTGCACCGTTTTTCAAGCGTTCCCCGAAACGTACGAGACCCCCTCTCTCTCTCCCTCACTCTCTCTGGACAATCAAATTTATATTTCAACATTTTTTAATTATAATTATTTTTGCAATTTAACATTCGTTTTGGTTAAAGAATAATTTTTCGTGGAATTGAGGGTGTTATTTTGAATTAATTTTCTTTCTTTTTTACTTATATAAAATACATTTATTCAATAATTACAATCACACAAATTCACTACACTAATAAAATAATACTCTCGCTACTACTTCTTTTGTAATTTACAAAATAAATTATCTCGTTACTTGCTAACGTCATGACAAACAACATCCTTTTGGAGACACTATTGCCCGTCTTTCTATCAAGTTTTATCAAGATCTTACTACTACAAGACCTTCAATTTGAGTTTAAGATGTTCAACCTAAAATTTGATATATATACTTAATAATGTATATTGAGAAAAATGCAATTTGGAGTTAAGATATATATCATTTTCATACATTTAGAGAAATGCACTACTGTGAAAATGTATTAACAATGTTGAAAATACAACTCATATATTACTAATATTAGTGTATTAACTCTCCCCATTTTTGATATACTATTATGAACACCAAAATTAAGAAAAATATTAATTTTTGATTTTTTAATCAAAAAGTAAAACGTATAAATGTATTTTTAAGTTATAAAAATATTATTTTTTTTATTTTTTTAATCAAAAAATAAAGAGTATCAATGTATTTTTAAATTATAAAAATATTAATTTTTTATTTTTTAATAAAAAAGTAAAGAGTATAAATGTATTTTTAAGTTTGAGTAAAGACTCAAAAAGTAAAAAAGTAGAAATATATTTTTAAGTTATAAAGTAGTAAGGATAAATGTGATAATTGAGAGTGAAGTTTCAAAATTAAAGAGTATAAATATATTTTTAAGTTACTCAACAAAGTAAATTAATTGAGAATAAAATTTAAAAAGTAAGTGAATAAAGTAATAGTAAAATTATATTTTTAAATTTTTTTAGTTTGTCCAACTATTGTGATTTGTGAGATACACAAAAAGTAAAAAGTAAATGGTTGCAACTATTACGAGAAGAAAGAGAATAAAAATACTATGAAATTAAAGCAATTAGAGGTATTCTAAGAGAGAGAGAGAATAAAATTACTATGAAATTAAAGCAATTAGAGGTATTCTAAAAGAGATGTAGAAACACTGCAAATTCTTTGGAAAGTTTGTGTGTTTGTAAATAAACATTATTGTGTAATTAATTAGAATGTAGATGCAATTGAAACAAGTAACATAGAACTAGTCTAGTCCAAGATTTCAAAACTCCCAATCACACCATTCCATTTATTCTTCATTCATAATCGACTGATATACTAGCTAGGCTGAGGTTGATTCTTTTCTACACCTTCGGATGGTTGTTGAGGCCCACGAATCGTGCAAGTTTTGAAAACTGGAGGCGGAGAAGAGTTATCTGAAACAGTAATCCGGAAGGTTCTTTTACTCTCCTCATTGGCTGGGACGTGAAGTAGGGCCTCCAAAACTAGGATTTCCCAGTCGCGGGGCCATAGATAAGAAAACCAAGAATCGTCTGCTTCAACAAGTAAACAATATGTTACCGTTTAAAAAAATGCACAACCGAATACATAAAGAACATTGTACCGTAGCATACATTCAATAGTATAAAAGCATTATACTTCTCATATAAAACATTCACAAGTGGTACTAAAAAAGGTGAAACAAAAATTTTGTAGCCAAATCCCAAATCTAACCACTACACCAACAGTAGTTAATTACCAAGCCATAGTAGTTTCAATTACTAATTTTTTCAAACAATTATGTTATCATGGACACACAATCGGGAAATTGGAATATAGTCCATGGTGGGAAAATTATTTACCTCAAACCAACAATTAAAAGCCTGGGTACATAATATTTTTCCCTCACTCGATAATACAAAAATCCGAATTCCTTGCTTACATACATCCTTAATCTTCACCTGATTATAACCATTAACCCATTATCGTGTGATTAATAATTAGTCCCCAATTGATAATGCTATGAAAAATTGATTTTTATTATTTAATCCTTACATGATTATGTAGTCTCAAGTCTCAACAGTCTATCCTATATTCATCACACATACTCATTTTTCCAAGATACCCCAAAAGGCCCAAACACATCATAGTATAATCAGTAAACCGCTGCCAACGCAAAGAAAAGATCAACATTTAAAAACCAAACTGCAAAATGCAATTACAATGGCCCAATAAGCCGAGCTTTTTGATCAGATATTCCAAAAACCACCGGTTTGATCGAGCCTAGACATGAAAAGGCAAAGAGACTAGACATAAATTTTACTACGAGAAGTTAAGTTTGAACCGAACCTCCACCGCGTACTGCCTTGAGCTGAATCATCCCGGTGCCTTGTGGTCCAGAAGCCGGAAAAGAGCACGATACGGATCGCCGCTTATGGCTTACGGCAAGTGACGCATTATACCAAGGGCCCCTCACGATAGGCTCTCCAATAGCTTCGATTATTGTCCCATTCTTACTGGCTCTTTCCATGGCCTTGCTGCAACAACAGGGGTAAAATTATTACGAAAATTATTATAAAATGGTGAAAAAAACGAGCTTTGATTAAATCTTATATTTCCTCCATTCATTAATAAAAACATTTCAAAGGCCACGTACATTAATTAAATTATACAATTGGGGTCCTTGAAACTACTTAATGAATTTTTTAATTACTATAAATCACAGGTGGGTTTTGTAAATTAATTAGTTATCGGCGGCTTATCGCTAATACTAATACAAGAATCGATGGATACATAATCCAGATTATATTGCTTTATAATTTATTTATATTGCTAAGCATGTATATTTTATTCTTTTGGTTCAAGAAGTGAACATACCAATTTGAAGTTTCCTTTTGACCTGATTCAATTGTTAGAGAAAATCTTAGTGATTTCTTTAAACGTGTTAATTTCAATTCCAAGCTCTTCAGATAACTTTCAAACAATAACTGATCTAAAATAAAGGAAGACTGACAAATATCAGAATTGTTGATAAGAGATACTCAGTTTCTTTCCATCCACATAATTCAATTACCAATAAAAAACAAACGAGACAAATGCATAAAAAGAAAAGAGAGTCAAATATAACAGAATGAAACCTGCTGCAGCCATAGAAAATGATGAGATCACCAATAGCACTCAAGGCGACACCTCCCGTCAAGGAAATAAGTGCCCCCGACACTAATTTACGACCCCATGATAGCCCTTCTCCTTCTCCCACAGATGCAGCTGGTTGGGGCCCAGAAGTCCCGGCCCTGTTCTTCAGCAAGGAGATAAACCTTCGTCCCACCATTACCTTCTCTATCGGGAAATAATCAAAATGGGATCGAGCCTTGAGGTAGTTTTTACACGGAAAATTTAAAAAAAATCAACAACCGGTCGATTGGGATTGATCAGACGAAACTTCCTGTCGTTTTTGAGGGCCTGACATCAGAGAAGCAACACCATACATTGCCAGTCAAGAATTATACAGAGCAGTTGAAATAATTTAAGACAAGATCTATCATTCAAAATGGGGCTGGTGATCAATGGAACTAGTACTATTGCTCCCTTAGGAAAAATGGTGCGCCTTGTGATACAGAAACTTCAAAAAAGTATATGTTTAAACAGCACATAAAATTACTTGGAAATACGCACGCACATACACACACTCAAACTCAATCTCGGATGAAGAAGGGGAAAAGGGGTTTTGTATAAAAAGAAAATATGAAAAAAGAGAGGAAATACGTAATAAAATTAGGGAATAAGAAATCATACGAGAGTGAGCTTGGTGAGAGCTGAAGCACAGACTAAAAACCCCAAAAGGGACAACCGACCGAGAACGACGAGCAAGGAACGGCGACGTTTAGGAGGCTCGGAGGAGAAGCAGATGCAAGTGCTAGACTTTTGCTCTGTTTGTTTTGTTGGGCATTTGAAGCTGGGCTTTCATTGAAAATTAGTACTAATTCATTGGGTTGGGCTTTATATAATACTCGTAGTAATTCATGTTTTTTTAATAAAATAAACATTTTATTTTTTACTTTAAAATATAATTTTATTTATATTTTTTTCACTTATTTTTTAAATTTTACTTATAATTAATTTCATTTTTAAGTTAAAAATATATATTTATTTTCTACTTTTTGATAAAAATAAAAAATATTATTATTTTCGTCTCAACTAATTATGCATATCTTCCTTTTTTTGAATGTCGCAACTCGCAACTAATTAATTATGCACACTTCTAAAAAAAATAAAAACTTTACTTTTTTTACTTCAAAATGCAATATTAACTTTACTTTTCCTATTTTCTTTTTAAAGTTTACTCACAATTATTTTACTTTTTAAAGTTTACTCACAATTATTTTACTTTTTAACTTAAAAATACATTTTTACTCCTTAATTTTTAATAAAAAAATAACATTTTTCTGAATTTATGTGCCGATCAACAAGTGCATTATTTGTTGGGACAAAGATATTAACATTTTTCTTAATATATGTGAACATGTCTCACTCTTTGATCCATTGAAAGTGTGCACATACCAAGACATTCATGCTTAGTTTTACAAACGGTCTCTTATTGATTTTTATTGTCAATCCTCATTCCATTGGCAACACTTGGTCGGGTTACTAATCATTTCTTCATGCTGTCTGGATTTCAAGCAAATGCATATAAAAGTAGCACGTTCCTCTCGGCTCGGGTACACTAGAATTGGACAACTGATACTATGATCAGGGCCGGCCCCGGTGCAACCGCCTAGGGCCCCCATATTTTAGGGGCCCATTTTTAAAAAAAAAAAAAAAAAAAAAATATATATATATATATATATATATATATATATATATATATATTATTTTCAATTTTTTTTAATTGTTGTTTTAGTGATTTGGACAGTTTGTAAAAATATTATACACAATCTAACCTTATTTATTTATATTATAAAATTAATAAATATATATAAATCATCTTTATCTTCTCAACCTAAAATTATATTATAAAATTAATAAATATATATAAATCATCTTTATTTTCTCTTCCTAAAACTACTCAAGTGTATATATTTTTTTTGTCTTTCACAATTAATAACCCTCATTAAATAAGGGTAAAAAAGTAAAAAAAAATGTAAAACGATTAAAATAAAAAAAATAAAAAACACCGAACAAAAAACACAGAACGGACATTAAAAAAAAAATAAAAAAATAGAAGAGAGTATTTATTTATGTTTTTTCAAAAATTATATTACTATATATAAATAAAAATACTTATCTATATTTTACATTTTTAACAATAAAAATATTAAATTTTATCAACCTAATTTATTTATTTTTCAACAAATTATTTTTAACAAATCTCAATTTTTATTAAGTAACAAAAATAATATCATTTATTTTAATTATTTTTTCATTCCCATATTAATTTAAAAAACAATAGAGCATGTTATTGAAAAACAATCCAGATTTAATTATTAAATTATTGATTTTTTTTTCAATTTTTTTCATAATTTTAAATTTTTGATAACTTTTTTTAATATTCAAGAAAAAAGAAATTTGTGATTTTTTAAAAGCTTTATGTAACAAGAATTTTTAGTATTTTTTTCATATTGTAATATAATTACATTATGCTATAATTTTGTTTAAAATATAAAAAAATTAGATAAATAATTTTTTTTAATAATTTAATGTGGGGCTCATTTACATATTTTGCCTAGCCCACGTGAACTCAGGAACGGGCTTGACTATGATCGAATAAGTAGGGTACACATACGACACACATTCTACATAGAAATGCAGGGTCGAATATTCCACTTATGCTACGTAAAGTCCAATAAGTAACTACTCCATAATTCATAACACAAGCATGAAGAAAAATCAATATCAATGAAGCACAAAAAATACATTGATAGCCATTCTTAGCGGATTAGGTCTAGAAATTGTCAATCTCAAAAGTATCCCGACCAAATATAAGAATTGTAAATTCATATAAGTACGCTAAAACATTAAAAAATGACTCTAGATCGAACAATGAATAGTCTGCATAAAACTTTGGTCATTCTTGTGTGAAATAATAATGTCTTTTCTTCGGCGAATTTGATGACCTAGAATTTCTCTTAAGGAGAGGGATTGGATGGGAGTTTTAGTCGATTTGTAAGAAATTCTGAAATGATCATCTTAACAAAAAAATTCATTATTGTATTTATTTTTGGATTTAATAAACGTAAAAGTTACTTTTATAGGCCAATAACAAGTGCTTTTTTCCAATAATGTTTTTTTTTTTCATTTTTATAGTAAAAATTATAATGAATTTTTGAGGTTACTTTTATAGGCCAATAACATGTGCTTTTTTTCAATGATATTTTTTTTTTCATTTTTATAATAAAAAATTTCAATGTGTTTTTTTTGTCGAATGCACTTAATGTGGGACGAATGATTTTTGGTGAATAAAGTGCGAATTTGTGGCTATTGTTATTTATTGAATGTTTTTTTTTTAATTGTCGAAAGTCGAATGCATATTTTTATTGTACATTTTCAAATTATGATAAAAGACGAATTTAATTATCTATTTAATATATAAATCCAGACTTTGCTGATCCCACGTGGACAATGTGAACACAAAAAAATACACTACAAAAATGAGCATGTTCACACTATGTGGCACAGACAAAACTTTGATTGGTCTAAATTTGAGTATGTGGCTTTTCTAAATATGATGTGGCTTTTAATTAATTATAGTAATTTAATTATTTATGATTTGAAATCGATAATTTACATGATTACCTATTTAATTAGCTATGATTATGGACATATACACGCATTACCCTATTAATTAGCTAGCTAATTTACATTTATTCTTATTGTATACATGGTAATAATAATAAATGGTAATAACTATGTGATTCAATCAAATTATTTCATAACTAGACATCTCATTATATTTATTAATTATTATCTATTATTAATATTATTAAATATTAATGAATATTTTGATATATATATTAATTAATAAGAATCCGCACTATTAATTAAAAAAAGATTATAAGTATATTTTATTTTAAGAAAAACAATTCCCTAATTAATCATTCAAATATGCGTCCTTAAATAATGCGATTTTAAATATAATATATATAATAACATTAGTTCAAATAAACATAAATCAACTCCTTAATTATAGCAAGCCAATAATTTTGATTTTATCTTTTATTAATATTACTTTAATTATGCAGATTCTTGATTTATTTTTTCAAATTCGAATTGATTTAGGTTGATTATATAGTAATTATTAACCAAATTTACGATTTTATTTATATAATTGTGGGATTTTAAATTAATTATTTAATATTAATTTGGAAACCTTAATTTCATTTTTTCAACTATAAATTGATCATCATTTTCATTCATTCTTTACCTCATACGTTTCATTTTCAATTTTTTTTACTGTATTCATATATTTTGTATTGGTTATTATTATTGTTATTCTAATTATTATAATTAGAAATTATACTAATGCTTATAAATGTTTTTTTTTGTAGGTCACACACATTGTAAGTATTGATTTTGTTATTTTTGTTTTAATTTATTATATGTTTATTTTTTCTAATGTTTTAGTTATTATTCTTGATGTTTTTTCCGATCTTATAATTTATTTTAATGTAATTTGTGTTTTTTTGCAGGTAAGAATTGTAAGTATTATTTATTTATTTTTCGTATTCTTATATTTTGTTTTTTATGATATTCTCTAATTTTTTTTGTTTTTATGTTTTGTAGCTATGAAGTAAGTATTTCAATTAATGTCATGTATAATTTTTATATATTCGTCTAATTTGTTTTGTTCTTATTTTTTGTAGCTATCTAAGTAATTATTTCGATTTATGCACTATATAATTTTTATGGCATTCAGTCTATTATTTTTTTTGCAGCTACCGATGTAATTATGTTCATAATTTTTTTATGTTTCTCATATTTTAAACAAGTCCTCTTTAGTAGTTTTTATAAATTTTATACATAGTTTGTTTTATTCTTTTTTTTTCCTTTGCAGGTAAAAATAAGAAGAATTTGTCCAGTTTATTTGATATTGAATTAGATTTAGCAAAGTTTTGTTGTAAATAAATTAAACTTCATTTGATGTATGATTGTATGATTCAATTAATGAAATTTAATTTTATTAAGTGTATTTCAGAATATTTATTAAATATACAATAATCTTATTTTTAGTTTTGATATTAATTTTATATTCAAGTAATATTTATTAAAGATATTAATTCTTCTTTTTAAATGTATTTTTAAATATTAATTCGATTCACGGAAGATTAAGGTAATAAATTCAAATTATTATTCTATTTAATTATTTAATTATCAATATTTATCATTAATAAACGGAATTTTAATTAGGAAAAAAAATTAATTAAGTATTCTACACTTACGCAATTAAGTTTTACAAAAATTAATTCAAATAGAATTTCTTAATCATTTCTTAAATATAGTTATTAAGTATTACAAAAATTTCTTAATTATAAGTATTTCAAGGTGAGAGAATTGGCATAATATATTCTAAACGATTATTTATATATTATATAAATAATAATAATAAATATAAATATTAATTCAATTTATAGTAAATCAATTCTTTATTTTAAGAAACCAAATAAACTTTAATATTATCTCCTATTAAATTTTACTCAATTTGAATTAATTTCAATTAGTCAATTTTATAGATGTATAAATAATAATATTAATTCAATTAGTAATCTATGTTCTCTTTAATTTAAGAAACCAAATAAAATTGATAGATATTATCTCAAATAAAATTATAATAAAATTTGGCTGAATTTGAATTAAATTACCATATTTTAATTTTAATTTAAGAAAATGAAATTATTAACAAAAATCATACTTCATTTAATTTTAACAAAATATTATTTGTTAATTTCTTTTAATATAATTATATGAAAGGAAAAAATTAAATTATACCATACTTCATCTACAATATCTAATTATTTTTGAATAATCACAACATTAGGAAATTATCTTTAACACTCAAGATTAAATATCTAATTATTTTTTAATAATCACATGAATTAGTTAATTAATATTAACACTCAAAATCTTAAGCAGTGTAGCTTTTATTTTTTTATTTGGATTTTTATTAATGAATTAATGCATCATGATTATTAAACATATTTGGCTTTTATTTGCGTGATTGTATAAAGTAATGTAAGTTATATAAAATGTCAAAGTTTAAAAACAAATCTCAATAAAAAATAATGAAACAAAAACTTAGTTCTTTAAAAGACAATGTACAAAATAAGTATTTAAGTATTACTACAATTTAATATTTATCCCCTAATTAATAGTTATATATATTAATTAAGTTATTTTTAGTTTTAATGGACATATTAAAATAATAAAAATAATAAATTAAATGTGAAATAGTATATTAAATAATTAATTTATAAATAATAAATATTATTATAAGAAGTTAATATGTATTATGGTGCAATTATAAATTAAATTAAAATTAAAATTAACTTAATTTTTGTTCAGTTCAATTCAGTCAGTTTCCGACCAAAAGAACAATTCCTTAATTCTTCTGATCTTAACTTAGTAAACTTCACACCCGTTCGTTTAGACTTATTCTCAGTTAGCTCAGTTCAATTCAGTTTAGATTCATTCAGGTCCGTTCAATTATATTTTATTCAAACCTATTAAGTCATTTAATTTATTTATTTTATTATTTCAATATTTGAAAATTAAATTCAATTAAACTTAATTTCATTTCAACTCAGTGCAGTTCAAACATATTAAGTTCGATTCATTTCGGTTTTTTTTTATTATTTCAATATTTAAAAATTAATTTAAATTGAACTTAATATCATTTACCCCTATTAAGTTCAGTTCAGAACATTTTAGCAAGTTTCAGTCCAAAAGAATAAGGCCTTAATAAGTTTGAACTGAACATAGAGGCTGTTAATTCTCATTTCAATCTGTTCAAAATAGGGCCTTAATAAGTTTGAACTGAACTTAGAGGCTGTTAATTCTCATTTCAATCTGTTCAGTTCAATTAGTTAAGACTCATTTAGTTCAGTTTAGTTCAGTTCATTTCAGAACTATTAAGTTTAGTTTAGTCATTTAATTTATTTAATTATTTTTATTTTAATATTTTAAAATTAAATTTAATTGAACTTAATTTATTAAGTTTAGTTTAGTCATTTAATTTATTTAATTATTTTTATTTTAATATTTTAAAATTAAATTCAATTGAACTTAATTTCAGTTCATCAGTTCATTTCAGAACTATTAAGTTTAGTTTAGTCATTTAATTTTTTAATTTATTTAATTATTTTTATTTCAATATTTTAAAATTAAATTCAATTGAACTTAATTTCAGTTCAGTTCATACCTATTAAGTTCAGTTCATT
>JACOMQ010001659.1:0-28159 GCA_014843705.1 Euphrasia arctica
ATTGTATTACTCGACCCATGTCCGACACCAGTTCCTCGTGCCACCACACTACCCTCGAGCCTATACAACCCGCCAACATTTCTACCACGCAGAACCTCCCGGTTATCCTTCAACACCTTAATTTTCCTGCACCCGGCCTCGAACTTGCACCCCCTCTCGTCTAGCCTCCCGAGAGCCAGCAAATTCTTTCTTATGCTTGGCACGTGTTTTACTCCCGCAACCGTGACGCTCCTTCCACCCGGCAACCGAAACTCGAAGATCCCTTCCCCGGCTACCCGATTCCTCGAACCATTAGCCATTTGAACCATCTCTCTTTCACATGCCTTGTACTCAGAAAATTGGACTCGATCATGGCATATATGAAATGCACTCCCCGAATCGAGAATCCAATCTTCCCTCCTAGCGTCGCTTACCTCTTGTTTACGGGCAGAAAATCCTAACACGAATTCCCCCGCAAACGTAATGATATTTTGGGGATTGAGAGAACAAACAAAGAAATAGCTGAAAAGCTTTTAGTACAAAATTCCTGGTATATTTCTTGGGAAATGTGCCTGTCCTTTACAAATGGAAAAATTCAACTATTTATAGTACATAGAATAGGGTTTCTAGACATGGGCTTGGGCCTAAATTACATGGGCTTTTCCTAGGGTAATTACATAAACTACCCCTTCTATTAGGGAGGAGATCACAATTATACCCCTTATATCGATGTTCCCTCTTCTGCCCCTGGCCCGATTCGCCTGAACGAGTCATCTCCTTAAGCAAGCCATTGTCTGGTCATCTGTTTGGTCGGCTACTGTCCGCCGATCTTCGCGATCAATCTCTCTACGCTTATTTGGAAACTTGTGATCCAACTGTCCGTGGTCGTGGTTATGCAGCTTGATGAAGGCCTCCCGCGAAGAGGAAAGGTCTGAGGCGATCAACAGCACTCACAACATGTTTCTATCCAAGGTGTTCGGCGGTGTCCGGTTCATACGACCACATGGTCGCGGGTGGTCGTCGGCAGGGTCTCTTTGCACGTTTATTAGACGGGAGCAACGGTGGGTCGGGCTAGATTTGGGCCGTAATCCGGGCATAATGGGCTTTAAGAAAATCGGGTACAACAAATGCCCCCCGGGGATAAGTATTTCACGGAGTTGGAATGTTATGCCCGGAAGAGATGGACCGTTTATGCCCATTGTACGGACGATCTGAATTCCTATAATTATTGGTTTAAACAAACGAGGGGTCAGCGCCTTGGAAATTGTGCAAGCGTCTTTTCGTTTGTCAGTTATTTTGAATTTTGAATTTCAAAACTTTTACCGCCAAAGCTCCCCATCTATATATATGTGAGGTGGGTTACCCAAAAACACTTTTGCTGCATCTTCAGAAATTTCGGCATTCTGATCTCTTACTCCCAATCTTCTTGTTCGGGTACACGTCATCTCTCTTTATCGCTTATTTTTATTTTTAGATTCTTGCTCGAGGCGCGGACTCTTAAAAATTTTGAGATCTCGTAAGTGTATCTTCTTGTCCGCGACGTTGTTAAGGAATTTCCTCTTGGTCGATGTCTAGTGAGACTTCTACTCCCGAATACGACTCCGACTACATCCAGACTTTGATCCTTCCCGCGTTTATTGACATCCCGCGGGTTCTATCACCTTTGTCCTCGGAACTGCTAGCTCTACCCGATCAGTTTCCGGTTACGAGTGAGATGAATCCATATCCCCTGACTAAAGATGAAGAGAACGACTGGTTCTCGGAGACGGTGCATCTCGAATTTGAGTTATTCGCAAAACTGATCATTGGTTTTCGGGGTCCCCCGATAGAGTTTTCTTATGATGCGTATCTGGCCAAACACCCCTATGTGCCCGAGGCCCGTACAGATCTCCCGACCGAGGAGCCGCCGCCCAGCGTATTTAGCGCTGGTGTCCGAGTGAGTACGGTGATTGACGAAGACCTCCAATCACAAAGGGTTAAATGGGAGATCCCCTCGGATGTTCACCTACATTGTCCGAATAAGTTTGATCGGGCTGATCGTCCTTCCGAGGGAATGGTCGCCATAAACTACGACATGATGAGGAGTGGTCTCCGTTTCCCTATACATGATAATCTCGCTCGGTCAGTCCTCGAGTGGGGTGTCGCTCCTATGCAAATGACGCCGAACTCTTGGATTTTATTAATTTCTTTCTCTACCCTCTTCGGTCACTATGGCCTATATAGAGGTTTGCTTCCCGTGGAGCTTACTTCTTTACTGGTCCGCCAGGCGGTGAGGAATAGTGGTAACCATTACTTAAAATCCCGACAAAGCATCATATGGGACTTGCCGGAGAAACGAGAATCATGGTGGAATGAATGGTTCTTCGTGAGCGGAGCATGGAATTCAATTAACTATCGGCTGAGCGCTGAGTATCATATTCCCCGCACCCGTTAGTAAAGATTTTTGTATTTCCTTTGGCGATACTTTATTTCAGTTGTGTTTTGTTCCGATTGTTTCTCTATCCTTTTTAGGACCCCAACCCCCGCTCTTGGAAGATTTGAGTTGGGATTTTTTGGTTGTTTTGGAAAGGATTTTGGGCATGCCCGATGACTGGCTGATGTTCGGGCAATGGATTAGTGCTGATCGCCTCCGTTCATCGCGTTTCATTAGTATCCCTCAAAATGCTGAAAATGAATATATTAGTGAGTCTGTGCCCTTTCGTCGTAGTAGGTTACTTTACAAGTTGTCATCTCCACGTTTCCTGAATGGATATAATTTTGTGTTCGAAATTTTGCAGCTCGCAGGTATCCTCGATACAAGTATCCTCCAACAGGAGCCAGCTCGGAAGATATGAATGCTCGTTTGTCCTCGCTCCTGAATAGGAAGAAAAACGCAAGGGACGAGAAGAAGAAAGAATCGGTCGCCGAGGTGGTGGGCGCGGAGCCCGAGAAATCTTTGAGAAAGAGAAAAGGTCGGCAAGACCGCTCCCCGTCTGCGGACAAACATCCTCGTGTTGAAAGGGAAGTGCCCTCCTCGCCAATCCTCGACGATGATTTCGAGACAGCCCGAGATGAAACCCCTCGGCACACGATGATCTCTCATCCGACGGGCGAGAAAGATCCCGAAGTTTCGAATAGAAAAAGCCCTGACAATGTCACGTTTGCTTTTAATCCTGTTACCCATTCAGCGAGCAGCTCGAGGTTTATGAATGCGTAAGTAGTCTTGTGATCATTTTTAGCTTTTAAGCTACACTTCTTTCGCGTGTTTCCTCAGGGTTCTTGTGATCTACTTGTGTGATTGCAGATTTAGGCAGGGTGATACCGATTTTTCTGATTTCCTGAAGTCTTTCGACTCGGCCAAGTACGTTCCCTCGTTGGAGAACGTGCCCGATCACATCAAAAAGTCTATCGATGGCGTTCCCCGTGATTGGTGTAAGCACCCAGAGTATATTCTCCAGCATCCCAAAGAAACGGGCTATCTGACTATGATCACCGCGTCCAGGCTCTCTTTCCTAGTGTATTCACTGTTAGGGGCCGTGTAGAATGCGTCCCAAGTGCCAGAAGCTGCTCCTTCCTCTCTCAAAGAAGAATATGACAAAATGATGGTCGTAATCGCCAAAACGAAAGAGCTTCACCTCCTGGAAGTCGAAAGGACCAAGAGTTTGGGGGAAACGGCCAAAGCTGCTAACTCTGAGGTGGCTAAGCTCGAGGGGATCGTGGACGGATTAAGAATAGAAATTGAGGCTTCTGTCAAGAGGGAAAGTTAGCACGAGGAGAATTTCAGGGAAGTGCAACGTGAGCTGGATTCTATTAGGGCTGAACTCGCCGAAAAAACGCAAGCCGAAACCATTGCCTTGGCCAGTTTGAAAGAAAAAGATGTAGCGATCAAGACGTTGGAGAAAGAGGTGTCAACGCTCCAAGAGGCCGAGGTGAAAAGGGAAGAGAACCCTGCCACTAATCTGATCACTTACGGGGATTGGATTTATTGTTGTGCCTTTTTTGACTGCTTGCGGGATCTGATTCGGGGCGGCCAGAAAATCGATGCTTTGATGGTCAGTTTCAAGAAATTCGTTGAAGACAACGAGATCCACCCAGACCTCCCCATCGAAGCTTTGGACTTGAGCGAGGATATGGGCCTCGATCTCACATGGTGGCCGAACAAGAGCCAGTTATGTCGCCCCCTCAAGAATCAAGCTCTGGTCGGGAACGAGCGTGATCCGAAAATTGGTGAAACTTCCGGGGATGCTGGCGTGGGCGAGAATATGGATGCTTCCGAGCATGATGTTTAAACACTTGGCATATTTTTTCTCTTTTTTTTTTTATTATTATCACCTGTCCTTTTGGTTCTCAATCTCAAACATTGTTCGTTCTGTATTTGTATTTATATTTCGTGGCTTGAACTTTGTAATCGACGTTTTCATGGATTAGAGTTCGCTTCATCGGGTTATTCGATTTGGTGTTCGCGATAGGTTATTTTTGTGTTCGTTAGATCGCTATTTCGGTCTGCGGCAAAAGCGCGAACCGAAATGCACCAGTGTTCGGGCATCTCTATTCTACTTCATTATTCTCTCCCGTTTCGTGAAGATGCCAATCGTTACTGTGATTTCGAACGTCAGATCACCATTAATACGCGTGAGAAAGCCAGCGCGACTTTTCGGGTGAAAATAACGCCAAACGAGGCATTGTGTATCTGACATATGCTATTTGCGTCGGTTCAGGTCTCTGAAACGCCTTTTCAGAGAAATGGCGCCGATTCCATTTCCCCAGGCGGCGGCAGGTAAATCACGTCTATAAATACTTAGTATTTCCTCAATTCACTTTCACTTCACCGATCTCAAACCCACAATATATTTTCATCTGTCCCCTGAATTATGGCTCGAGTGTCCGCGAAATTTGATGGCTCCTGCCGCGTCGATCTACTCTTCTCCAGTAGGTGGCATAGCAAGAAGTTTCCCTGCCACCCGTCTTCACCGATCTGATCGGCGTGCGTCTGGGATACTTCGTCCTCATGACCGATGTGAGGAGGAAACTCTGGGTGTTCGAGCTGAAGCGCCGCCATGGCTTCATCTCCGTGTTCGGGCCAGGCTAGGAGAATTCATGAGGGAGTCGCGTATCCGTCATGGTTGGCATGTTCGCTTCCTCTACCACCCGACCGATGGATTCTCCGTTCGGGTATTTGATTCGGAGTTTCTGCTGGTGGTCGATCCGGATCCGCACTAGGGCCCCCTTTTTTATTTTGTTTGTCGTTTTTTCTAGCTCGTATTTTGTATTCCCGGGCATGCCCGGAGGTTTTTACGAATGGAAATTTCCCTTTTTTCTTTTTGTTTGGATCGTGTTTTATGCTGTCATTTGCTCTCTTTTTAACTTGTTTACGGAACTCAAACGATAGTGTATGTGTAAATAAACAACTCTCAATCTTTTGGGAATGATCATATCGAGTGCTCGCCCATGTGACCACAACACCTTTATCCGGGTCGGCGACCTCAAAAAGTAAGGGTTTAAACTTATCCTTTTCTGGAGTCCTTTGTTCTTGTCGCCCGAGTGATCGGACAGTCCATTGCCTGTCCGGCTCGGCGACCTCCGAAAAGTAAGGATTTATCCTTGTCTTTTTCTGGAGTCCTTTATTCTTGTCGCCCGGGTGATCGGACAGTCCATTGCCTGTCCGGCCCGGCGACCTTCGAGAAGTAAGGATTTATCCTTGTCTTTTTCTGGAGTCCTTTATTCTTTTCGCCCGGGTGATCGGACAGTCCATTGCCTGTCCGGCCCGGCGACCTCCGAAAAGTAAGGATTTATCATTGTTAGTGAAAAAATTTCGCGGGGAGGAATAAATGGTACTCTTTATTTCTCAAATTAGATTAAATGTTTTCACGCCAGTCCTTACATTGTTCGACTCTACTGATAATACTTTTTTAAGTACAAAGCATTCCAAAAGTATTGGTCCGCCACTCCATTTAGGTGTTCGAGCTCGTAAGCACCATTCTGCACGTGTTTCCTGACTCGCATCGGTCCTTCCCAGTTTGGGCCCAACGCCCCAGTGTTCGGGCCCATTATTCGTTTCAACACCAAATCTCCTGGCATGAATTTCCGAACTTTCACTTTGGAGTTAAATAATCTCTCTGCTTTTTGTTTTGATGTCGCGTTTCTATGGACAGAATTTAGCCTCTTCTCCTCTAGGAAATCCAATTCTAGCCGCAGAGTCTTGTCGTTGTTATCGTTTATCTCCTGGGATGTTCTGTAGCTGGGGATCTCAATTTCTGATGGGATCACGGCCTCCGCCCCATATGCTAAAGCGAATGGAGTTTCCCCCGTGGCGGCTTTGCTGGTCGACTTATACGACCATAACACATCGGGCAGTTCCGCTGCCCATCTTCCTTGTCTTTCTTCGATTTTAGCCTTGATGGTATGTTTTAGAATTTTGTTGACCGCCTCCACCTGTCCGTTCGTCTGAGGGTGATAGGGTGTCGAGAAAGCCTTTTTTATTTTCCATTTCTTAAAAAATTCCATTATCTCCTGTCCGTCGAACTGCTTCCCGTTATCCGATGTGATCGTGTGAGGGATCCCAAATCGACAAATGATGTTTTTCCAAATGAAGCGGATGATGGCTTTCTGATCGATTGTCTTTAGTGGTTCTGCCTTCGCCCATTTGGTGAAATAATCCATGGCTACTACTGCGTGCTTTACTCCTCCTGGCCCGGTCGGTAGGGGACCAATAAGGTCAATACCCCATGAGGCAAACGGCCACGGACTATATATTGAATTTAGGTATTCCGGCTGTGTTCGGATGATAGGGACTTGACATCGATGACACTTTCTGGCGTAGCGGATAGCGTCCTTCCTTAGCGTGGGCCAATAATAACCCTGGCGAACGGTTTTGTGTGCTAGCGACTGTCCGCCCGCGTGATTTCCGCATACCCTATCGTGTATCTCGCTGAAAATCCTTTGTCCCTCCAGGGGCGTTACACATTTCAAAAGTGGTAGGAACATACTTCGTCGGTACAATACGTCTCCGATCAAAGTGTATCTGGCCGATCGGATTCTCAACTCTCTGGCTTCAACCTTGTCCTCGGGTTGTTCTCCAGTTGTTAAGTACGCTTTTATAGGATCCATCCAGCTCTCCCCCGGTCGATTATCATCAGGTCATGTTTCTCCTCTATGGCCGAGCTCGCTTGGCTTGTTATTATGACGTTCGTTATGTCCGCGACTCCCTCGGACGAGGCTAATTCTGACAGAGCGTCCGCCTGTGAATTCTGTTCTCGGGGGATCTGCTCGATAAAAATCTTGGGAAATTTCTCGCAAAGGGCCAAAATGTGTTCGTAATATTTCTCCATCCTATCACACCTTGTCTCGTATTCGCCTTTAATTTGGTTCACCACAAGAAAGGAATCCATGAATATGTGAACATGTTGTGCCCCTACTGCTAGTGTTAAATTCAACCCTGCGATCAAAGCTTCATACTCCGCCTCGTTGTTGGTTGCTGCGAACTCGAACATGGTCGCGTGCGCGAAAGATTGTCCTTCAGGCCCGATCAACGCTATTCCAGCCCCAGCGTGGGAACTGTTTGACGATCCATCGACATAAAGTTTCCACGGTGGGAAATCGCTTGTGGGGACAATCTTTGGGAAGGTTAATTCTACGATGAAATCGGCCAGGACCTGTCCTTTGATCGCAGTTCGGGGAGCATAAGTAATGTCATATTGTCCGACCACCAAACTCCATTTTAGCAATCTGCCGCTCGTATCAGGCCTCTGCAGGACCTGTCTCAAGGGCATAGTGGTCAAGACTTCTACCGGGTGGTCGAAAAAATAAGGCCGGAGTTTTCGAACACTCATGACCAGAGCATATGCTAACTTCTCTAAAGGAGTGTATCTGGTCTCCGCGTCATTGAGTGCTTGGCTGACGAAGTAAATTGGTTGGTGGACCTGTCCCTCTGCTCGGACGAGCACCGAGCTCAAGGCATGTTCGGATGCTGCTAAATACAGAAATAGCTTCTCTCCGGACATGGGTTTAGATAGAATCTTAGGGTCTCTCAAGTGTTCCTCCAGCCTGTTAAATGCTTCTTGACTTTCCTTTCCCCATTGAAATTTTTGATTTTTGATAGCCTTAAAGAAAGGTCGGCTCTTATCCCCCAGCTGGGGAATGAATCTGCTTAAAGCCGCCAGACACCCCGTCAATTTTTGCACATCCCTCAGGCATTTGGGCTCCCTTAGATTTATGATCGCATCGATCTTCTCGGGATTTGCCTCTATTCCCCGCTGATGGACTATATGTCCTAAAAACTTCGTAGCATACACTCCGAAGTGGCACTTTTTTGGATTCAACTTCATATTGTAAGCCTTCAAAATGGCGAAAGTCGTGGCCAGGTCTTTCACATGATCCTCTTCTCTCTTGCTTTTAATAATGATGTCGTCAACTTACACCTCCATCGTGTCCCCGATCTGTTCAGCGAACATTTTGTTGACCAATACTACGTTTGCGACCCACTGGGGTTCCTCTGACGCTTCGGTCACGAGGTCCTTATCGACCAACCTTTTTACTTCCTCTGCTAACCCTGCGTACTTTTCGGGGCCCATCTTTCTCCTCTTTTGTGCCACAGGTTTTCTATCTGGATCAATTTTCAGAAGATGACAAGCATGTTCGGGACTTATCCCGACCATGTCTTTATGCGACCACGCGAAAGCATCCGTATTTTCCTTCAGGAAATCTATCAATTCTCCTTTCAGCTTATCCGGGATTCTAGATCCTATGAAAACTTCTAACTCCGGGCGGTCGGGATCTAACTTCACTCTTTCTAATTCGTCGACCGCGGTGAATTGAGAGGGTCCCCGCGGATCCTCGATTTCCTCGGGCTCATACCCCAAACGGGGATCGGGATCTTCTTCCGTCATGGTTTCAACCAGTGTGATATCGTTTTCGCATTCTCGGACTTCCTTGGGTGTTTCATCGATTAGGATTTGTAACATCTGAAGATTTAACGTGCTCGCATCGTCGGGTTCCGCTCGTTTGACAGTCTCCTCATTCTCTTTGTTAATTGTTTGTTCGTTGTCATTTGTTAATTGTTCGTTTATTTGGTGATCGTGATCTCCAAACGCCCCAGTGTTTATTTGTTCGTCCTCGCATTCGAGCATGTTTATCAAGTGGTAGTGTGTGGAAAAATCAGGATAATCAAAACACTTCTTTGCCATATATTGATCCCCTTTCACGGTCCCAACAGATCCGCTAGAGGTATGAAATTTAACACAGTAATAGTGGGAGGACGCCACAGCCTCGAAAACATCGAGAAACGGCCTCCCGAAGAAAGCATTATAGATACTCTCGGAGTTTACAATAATAAAGTCCATCATTCTTGTGATTTTTATCTCCGGGTTCCAATGGTCCCTCAACTCCACGGACATTGTGATCTTCCCCAACGGACATACGACCACGTTTCCAAATCCCTTCAGCATCTCCTTGTAGGGCTTCACATAGTTGACCAAATCCCCGAGTTGGTCTAAAGTCGGCTTGAAGATTATGTTGCAGTGCGCGCCGTTATCAATTAGGATTCTCGCGACCTCGACTCCCAAAATCTTGGTCGTGATAACCAGCGCGTCCTCTTTCGGGTATGCAATGCCTTCTCGATCTCGATCAGTGAACGAGATAGTCACGCCCCTGGCTATGGTCGGTTCCTTAAACGGGATCACAGAGTTTATGCCTTCCCACCTTCGTAATTCCTCCTTCCTCTGTCGTTTGGATTTGTGAATGATGGGGGCCAGACCCCCGATCATATTGACCCTTCCTCCGTTCATATCCGGCGAAAATTCATTCTGTTGAAGTCCGCCCGCCGGCGGGGGCGGGGGCAGCAGGTTTTGATTCACCGGGGGTCCTTCCAACCTTGGTTGTTAATGGGGCCTGTAATCCTGGCGGTTACCTTGATTATGGTCGCGACCTCTTTTTGGTGCCCGCAGGAGTTGCCCTAGCTTTCCCTCGTCGAACAGCTGGCGAAGTTGAGTGATCAAATCTCTGCACTCATCAGTTGTGTGCCCGATGTCCTCGGGGAAGGCACACCATTTCTGGGGATTTCTCTTGTCCGAGGGTGTGTAAAAAGGCTTTGGGGGAAAGAGGGCGTTTATCTGATTTTTCATGAAAATTTGTAAAATCGCTTCGGGGCTCTTCCCCAGCAGGTTTCCGTCCTCGGCCTTATGGTTTCCCTGCTCTCCTTTCTTAGGGCCTTGATACCCCTTGTACTTCCCGGATTTCTTCGACCAATCCTTATTTTCCACAGCTTCTTTGTTGCCCTTCCCGGGCTCTAAGTCCTTCATACGCTGGGCATAGATTCGTTGTTGCGCGATCTCCTCGCCGGCTCGTCGCCGAAACTCGGTGTACGTTCTGGGGTAGTCCTTCATCATGGGTTTAACAAGTTCAGATGTGGCTTTCAATCCGCTCACGGCGGCGTGCACCAGGACCTCCTCTCCGACCTGTTCCCCTTGCATCACAATTGTCTCGATGCGTTCAACATACTCCTCATCAGATTCATCTATCCGTTGTTTGATTCCCATTAGGCGTTGTCGCCCCTCCGGGCACCTAACTCTTGAGGCAAAGTAGGAGATGAACATTCCACCCAGTTCTCCAAAGCTATCAAATGACCTATGCGGGATCCCAGTGTACCAATGATGGGCCGCATCTCCTAGTGTTAACGGAAAAAGCTTGCATTTGGTCTCGTCAGTGGCGCCTCGTCCGACCATATATATATTGTACTTATTCAGGTGGACCTCGGGGTCTGTTCTTCCGTCATAGGTCAAGGATAGAAGTGGGGCGATATCCAGTTGTGTCCGTGCTCTCTCTACACGTAAAGTTAGAGGTTCGACCAGGGCTGATCGCTTTTTTGGGTCGTTTTCCTGCTGAGAAATTTTCTTCTCCATCTCGCTCATTCGGCGTTCTAGATCTTGATCAACCGCTACTTGGGCCCGACCTCTGTTTATCGTACGGACACTACGTCCCCCTGCTTTCTTCATGGTCACTCGAATATTATCTGGTCGGGGGACTTCTTTCTCGAAATCAGCTTCCAAACGTCTCCCCTCGACCTCGGGTGTCTTCGGCGGTTCCTTCCCTTTCAGAATACGGGAACGCTCTTTCAGTTTTTGGATGGTCCGCTTTATCTCCTCGGGTGATTGCAAGTGTTCGATGTTGAGGTCAGGGACCTCGCTTTCCTGGATGTTTGCTTTCTTTCTTTCTTCGGCCAACCTTTCGGTGATGACCCTCTGCCTCTCCGCAAGCTCGCGTTGCTCGGCTCTTAGTTTTTCAATCATCGCCCATTGACGATGTTCTTCTTCGGAGATAGGTTGCAAGTGAACCTCTGATCCCTCTTCGACCATGGGAGACTTCCCGTTATCGCGCGCATTCCTGCTCGCGGATTCCCCTATAGCCGTGGTATTCGGACCGCCCATTTCTAACAGTTCCATGATATCGCTTAGCTTGCTCGCTCAACGCCCGAGGATCACCCCTCCTTCTAGCGCCAATTGTTTACGGGCAGAAAATCCTAACACGAATTCCCCCGCAAACGTAATGATATTTTGGGATTGAGAGAACAAACAAAGAAATAGCTCAAAAGCTTTTAGTACAAAATTCCTGGTATATTTCTTGGGAAATGTGTCTGTCCTTTACAAATGGAAAAATTCAACTATTTATAGTACATAGATTAAGGTTTCTAGACATGGGCTTGGGCCTAAATTACATGGGTTTTTCCTAGGGTAATTACATAAACTACCCCTTCTATTAGGGAGGAGATCTCAATTATACCCCTTATATCGATGTTCCCTCTTCTGCCCCTGGCTCGATTCGCCTGAACGAGTCATCTCCTTAAGCAAGCCATTGTCTGGTCATCTTTTTGGTCGACTACTGTCCGCCGATCTTCGCGATCAATCTCTCTACGCTTATTTGGAAACTCGTGATCCAATTGTCCGTGGTCGCGGTTATGCAGCTTGATGAAGGCCTACCGCGAAGAGGAAAGGTCTGAGGCGATCAACAGCACTCACATCATGTTTCTATCCAAGGTGTTCGGCGGTGTCCGGTTCATACGACCACATGGTCGCGGGTGGTCGTCGGCAGGGTCTCTTTGCACGTTTATTAGACGGGAGCAATGGTGGGTCGGGCTAGATTTGGGTCGTAATCCGGGCATAATGGGCTTTAATAAAATCGGGTACAACACCTCTAACACTGCCAACGCGTCGTGAATATACTCGTGTTGAACCGCTGCTACATTTTCTTGTTGGTCTTTCTTCGCCTTCAGCTTTGGACAATCCTTCTTCACGTGACCCTTCTCGTCGCAATAATAGCATATGACCTTCTTCCTCGGCCTCTCCTAATTTCCTCCACCATTCCTCCGGTTCCCGCTGTGACCACCACCCGTGTAAAATGCTTTCTCACCCTCTAGCTCACTTTCAACCTCCTTCTTCCTCGCCTTCTCATTGAATATGGCATCCGTGACCATCTTCATGGTAATCTTCCCTTTCGGCGCGGAATTACTTAGGGAAACCACTAGAGTCTCCCAACTGTCGGGCAGGGAGCTAAGCAAAAGCAATGCCTGAATCTTGTCATCCAGATTCAAGCCCACCGCAGTCATTTGGTTCACAACATCCTGGAACTCGCTCACATGGTCGGCCACCGGAACACCATGCTTTAGCTTAAGGTTCATGAGCCTCCTCATAAAAAACGTCTGATTCCTCGGTAACTTCGATTGGAACATCTTCTCCAACTTAGTCCACAGAGAATAGGCCTCCTTCTCCTCCGACACGTACGGGTACACGGTCTGTCCAACACATTGACGAACAAGGCACACCTCCTTCTTGTTCATTTGCTTACACTTGTCTTCTTCAATGGTCGACGGTTTGACCCCCTTGCACTCGAACGGTATCTCGAGATCCCTCGTCGTGAGATAATCCATCATACGCGACTTCCAGATTGAATAATTCGTCGCCGTAAGAACCATCATCTTCGACGTCATACTCTCCTCTGTTGCTCTTGCCATTGATCAATACCACCTCCACAAGAAGCACAAGACAAATCCAACCAAGAAACAACCAAACACCGAAAAAATAGAATCGATTCACCTGTTTAGTCCCTCTTTGTCTTCGCACCCCTGGATCTTCCTCGTATCTAGAACTTCGTCTGGATATGGAACTGCCTCCGGTAACCTTCGCCCTTTGAAATAACATTCGCTCTGATACCAATTGTTGGGGAATATACGCTTCTTAGGCTGGTATATCCCCGTCGATCGTCAAAGGGTAGGTTCGATTTGTGAATAAAGCGGAATAAAAATGAAGACAAGAAATTACGTGGTTCGGCCAAGAATGCCTACTTCCACGGACACCACACCCAATATTATTCGATAATAATATTCATGTGTACAGGACCGGATCTCGATAGATCTCTTTTCGACTCACTATTTCGTGTTCTATTTTTTCTCTAGGTTGTACATGAATGAGGTGAGGAGGTTCTTTTATAGATGGGAGGTGTAAAACCCTAATCCAATCCCCAAGAAACCGAGTCAACCCGCGGTCAATATTTCCGCCTAGAGACGAAACGCCCAGGAACGCACCGTCGCGCTCCACCCACCGTCGAGTAGCCACAGGAGGAAAAAGTTCCTGCAAGTCGTCACCCCGGTAGACAACGCGCGCGCGCGTAGGGAAGCCCCTTTTCTCCCATCCATTTTTCGCTCGTCTTCGACTCGTCTCGATGGTTTAGCTCCACCTCTAACACTCCTCCGATGCTTTAATCCGAACAAGGGTTGGACTCCCAACACTAAATTCGATTGAGAGAGAGGCTGTTTTATCATGGGGACGACGCTGCTATCTTCTGCAAGCTGTTTTATCCTGAGGACGACGCTTCTATCTTCTGCAAGCACAATTGTTTATTTTCATTATTGCAACAATTAGTATTGAAAACGTTTCTTTCAAAACACCCCTATAAAACTTGGTTTTCAGTATTCAAAAAAATACGAACTTACAACTTGAAAAAAAAAAGATACTTGAGCAGAAAGATTTGTGTGATTCAATCGATCTAAGTGCTAAGTTCGATTGAGAGAGATGATGTTTTATTTTGGGGACGACGCTGCTATCTTCTGCAAGCACAATTGGGTAGAGCCGCGAAACGTCTTAAAGAAAGCGACCTAGTCCGCGAGTCAGCTTTGTTTCGATTTTATCGTGTTACTATTTTTTCTGATTTTGCAGGTACTATTTCAACATTATCATTGCATAAAATATAAATTATCATTAACTAAAATATTTATTATATATTAAAATAATCTTCATTAAGAATAAACAATAATGAGTACTATGTGTACAAGTACAATACTCAATTTGTACACATAAAAGCACTGTAGAAATTACCGTAAAATTACCACGAGAATGAAAGTGATTTGTTTCACTTCAACAAAAGAAAAGAAGGCCGCGGTAATTATGTTATAAATATTCGATCATAGCATACATGAAGTTTATACTTAAAAAAATAAAATTTTGTTTTAAATTAAAAAAAGAATTATTTATTTTCAGAATATGTATCTTAAAATGTTACTACATTTGGAAAAAAAACTGAGCGGATAAAAAATGACGAATAAAATTTATTTTTAAGCGATCACTATAAGTACGTTTTGTTTGATAATTCACGATCGGGTGAATGGTGAATTTGTGAAGTGTGTTGGACCGACGTTCACACTGGAGATTTTGGGATGGGGCCTCTGCCCATTTATTTTTGTTGCACGCTTCGCTTTCGTTTATAATTCACGATCAGGTGAATGGTGAATTTGTGAAGTGTGTTGGGCGTTCACACTCGAGATTTTGAGATGGGCCTCTACCCATTTATTTTGCTGCGCACATGCCCAGTGAATTTGGTGAAGGAATTAGTCGGTCCATTTATTATTTTGGTGAGCAAAATAATTGAGTGTTTTTTATTTTTAAAAAATATAATTATATTAAATATATAATACCTGCCACAAAGCTAGATTTTAGAAACCGTTTTATCTAAAAGCAAGTTGGGCAACTATATTAATATCTTCTCCAATAGTTACATTTTACATTTAATCCGCTATATTAATATCTTTTTAAAAGAGCTTATAAGATGTTACTCTCTTCAGCCATTAATAGATGTCATACTTTGCTGGACACAAAGTTTAAGAAAATTGTTATTTTTTAATTTTTTAATTAAAAAGTAAAGAGTAAAAATATATTTTAAAAGTGAAAAGTAAAGTAGTTGTGAGTAAAGTTTAAAAAGTAGGTGGAGTAAAGTAGAATAAAATTGTTATAAACTCAAGAGAACTTGAGAGAGAATAATATAGTATAAGAGAGACAATATAATAGGAGAATAGAATTGTTATGAATTGTTGTATTCATTCATATGGGGAGACCCCTTTATATAGGATACAAAGTAGAGTTTTTGTCTTGTTCACCAAGAAAGGGTAAACTAGTCATTCACTAATTAATAATATTTATAACACTCCCCCTTGAATGACTATTTACAGTATTGCTGCCTCGTTAAAACCTTGCCAGGAAAACCTAGTGGGATAAAACCTCGACGAAGGAAAAAGAGTACAGCTTGCTCCCCCTGATTATAATCACCGAAGATCTTTGACTTTTTGAAAGTAATTATTTGTGATCAATCAGTCTCATTAAAACCTGTAACTAATAAAACCCTATAGGAAAAACTTAGTTATTCAAATATAAAATTTTGGTCTTCAGGACCCAACCTTCGAGTTGTCGAGTTTCATATTCATTTGTATTATTGTATATTTTTCGTCCTTCTGGGACATGCCTTTACCAGACATCTATTTACTAGAGCATTCGCAATTGCTATAACCGACCGGTAACTCTTCTGGAGTATATATTAAATGCGTCTAGTGTTCAATATACATTTCTTGACAAATGAACAATAATGTGAACTTCAATTCACAATCATTTGAACTACAGGTTCAATATCTCACTTTATCTCGAAAATAAACTCATATGGAACATTCTGATGTCCTCGTTAATTATTATCGAGTGATGTACATGTCTCGTTAAAAACCTCGTTATAAACCTTGCAGGAAAAAAATACTCGAGGAAAAAAGTACATGACATTCACATTAATATTATGGTGATTGTCTCGTTAAAAACCTTTAACTAAGAAAACTCTGTGGGAAAAACTTAGTAGAGGAAAAAAGAGTGCAATCACTGGTCTTCGGGACCAATCACGAGTCTTCGGAACCTTATATTCAATATCATTTTTGTCCATATGTAATATGATATTTTACATGATCAGATCATACATTCATGCATATCTATCGTTGTTGCTGCCATAAATATTAAGTAGCGGAACTTAATGTCATCCTTAAAAATATTTGATTAACATCGAGTTTCTGCGAAAAACTCTTGAGCAATTAATCTCGCTTTTATATCTCACCACATCATTACTCGTTTTTCGTACGAACACCCACATATATCCTTCTAGGATAATATTTTGAGATGTGTATTATAGAGTCAAAATATCTCTTTTATTTAGCGAGTCATGATCAACCTCAATTGCTCGTTTCTATTTCTTTGAGTGCTGCTGGCATACTATCATTGATTTAAGTTTTGGATCCAAATTTTCTAGACCAACTCTTGAGGCAAATATGTCGTTGACGAGTTTTTCCATGTTTATGACAATTCATTCTATCAACCAAATCTTTCATCATTTCCCAAAATATTTAATTTGGTTGTTCCGCAATTCCACGATTTTCTATTATCATGTGCACATATTTTTTCAATGGGATTTTTATCTAACTCTCTTCAGGAGATTTTGAGGGTGACTTAATTTCTTTGTTTTTCCGCGGATTTATTTTATATCTTAAGATCGATCTACTACGCTTCAGGCGTATATTAGAATCAACATTTGAGTTGATCTCTTTGGTATTTGAACTCTTATAGTTCATTTATCACAAATATATGTGATTTTGTCACACCTTCATTAATTTGGCAGATTACTTGCTAAATATTGCAAGTCACTTATTTTAATGAACTTCGGGTTCAATTGATTCGTGCGTGGATCAAGAATTGAATATCTTTTTCATTCAATGAATTTTTTCGGCATTTATATCTTTTATATTCTTATCTCCCCCTAATGCCGAGAAATGATCTTCCTTAAATATGCAAATCAGCGTAATTACTATAAACCGATCTTCTGGATCGTGGGCTCGAGATATTATGCACGTTCATAAAAATACATTTTAGTGGTGATATGAATATAACTTGCATATATAAAATTTATTCGCAGATGGGAAATGTTTTATTCATTTCCACGCACAACCATGATATGCATCATCTTCATGTTTAAGTACATTTGTAGTACTCGTGGGGATAATTAGTAAAACTCTTCTGGAGCTCACTCTTAACATGTCATCATTTGCATAACAGTATTTTTACCAATAATCCTTCGGGGATACAATATCTTTACCAATGATCTTTCGAGGATACGGTATCTTTACCAATGATCATTCGGGATCAAAATATTAGGTTTTATCAATGATCCTTCGGGGATCAAAATATATCTCAATATATAATTTTCTCAGAAATTACATTTAATTGGAATCGAGTTTTTCGATATTTCATGAGTACCCATAATAAAATACATTTGATCTCGATTTTCAAAATATATCTTTCAGGGATAATTCATATAATCATTGTTTCAAGAGAACAATCGATTTGACGTTTCAATATGAGTAAAACATTTAATATTTGAACTTTGCTTTTTCGGGAATAATAAAAATATTCTTTCAAGAATATTTTGTATTATATCAATATCGATTTAAAATATTTAAAGTTTAATTGCTACACGACAAACAATTTGATTTGATATTTCTGCGGGAATATCCTATGTTCTTCAAAAACATTTAAAATTTAATTTTTATTCATGAATATCATATCATAATGTTCTTCGGGAACATTTAAAACTTATTGCTACTACGGCTAGTACGGGTGCAATTAAATTTCATATTTCCAAACTTATTGCTACTACGGGAGCAAATTAATTTGATATTTAACGAATAATATCAAATCATGATGTTCTATGTTCTTCCCGAACGATCAATATAATATTTAAATCAATAGTACATGTTCTTCAGGAACAATCAATTTAATTGATATATTAAAAATAATTGATTTGATAATACTTCAGGAATATCAAATTTTCATGGGATTCAAACTCATGTGGCTATCCCAATATTCAAGCAAATAACCATCGGGCTATTCAACAAGGTTTTGATTAACTTTTCCTAAAGTTTCACCCACTTTGGAATTTAGGAAGTAACTCAATTGATTCATGTGTCGAGATCGCACATACATGACTTGACTACGAAAGACTCGCACGATGTTCTTCGGGAACATTTAATTTTGATATTTTTTTCAGGATATCATATTATGTTCTTCAGGAACAATTAGTTTTGATATTTTTTCAGAAATATCATATCATGTTCTTCAGGAACATTTAGTTTTGATATTTCGTCAAGAATATCATATCATGTTCTTCGGGAACATTTAGTTTTGATATTTATTCGGGAATATCATGTCATGTGTTCTTCAGGAACATTAAAAATTTAATTGATTTATTAAACATAATTAATTTGATATTACTTCCAGAATATCAGATTATAATGTTCTTCGTGAACATATGATATTACTTCAGGAATATCAGATTATAATGTTCTTCAGAAACATATGATAATATCAGATTATAATGTTCTTCGGGAATATATGATATTACTTCAGGAATATCAGATTATAATGTTCTTCGGGAACATATGATATTAAGAAGAAGGAAGGAGAACTATATATATTTATAATTATTAATGAATATAAACAAACATATAAATTCTTGCCTTGAATATCAATTCTTGGATGAGTAGAACTTCGATGAAGAACGCGGTTGAGCTTTCGTGCTGATAACGTGTTATAAACTTAAGAGAACTTGAGAGAGAATAATATAGTATAAGAGAGACAATATAATAGGAGAATAGAATTGTTATGAATTGTTGTATTCATTCATATGGGGAGACCCCTTTATATAGGATACAAAGTAGAGTTTCTGTCTTGTTCACCAAGAAAGGGTAAACTAGTCATTCACTAATTAATAATATTCATAACAAAAATTGTATATTAAAATGAAAAAGTTAGAATAATTATTTTCTTTTTTGGGGTGTGTCAACTATTGTTGGACACCCCTAAAAGGGAAGTATGACAAGTGTCTTTGGACCGAGGGAGTACATTTTATAAGTTGTGTCTAGAGCCCATAAATTGTTATATCTTATTTAATAAATAAGTTGTTAAATCGTTTAGATAAAATAAATATATAACCATATAAAATATTAATTAATTTGACAATTTAAGATCTTATATAAATAAAATTACCAAAAATAAATTATTATATATGAAAAAATAATTAAAAATAATTATATTAACTAAATAATAAAT
Organism: Euphrasia arctica; assembly: GCA_014843705.1. NCBI lineage: Eukaryota > Viridiplantae > Streptophyta > Magnoliopsida > Lamiales > Orobanchaceae > Euphrasia > Euphrasia arctica. The sequence goes on from JACOMQ010001659.1 coordinate 19,407, forward strand.
TTAGAATTTTTGTATATGTAAAAAATATTAATTTTATGAGTATTTTGGTCTTTTATGGTTTAAGTTACATTAGCTTATTAACCAATTAAAAAAAAGTATATTTTCTTACTTTTTTTTAAACATCTTATTTTTAAGTTAGCGGTCTCTTAATAGCTTATAATAAGCTCTGTCAAACACTCTCTAAAATTTAATGAACAACTATTGATTTATATGGAGTATTTTTTATTTTAAAGATATACTTCGTCCCAACCAGACTAATAGTCACACTCCTTTGTATTTTGCGAAGAAATTGTGACTATTAGTATAGTCACACTCTTTTGTATTTTATGAATAAATTGTAACTATTAGTGAGAGTTGTGAATAAATTGTGACTATTAGTGAGAGAAGGGAAGTATAAAGTTAGGTGTTTTAAATTTCATAATTATAATATACACCCCATTATTTATAGTTTATCATTAAGTGCTAATGTTAACTCTTTTTTCATTATTTATGATAATTGTATATTCAAATGTCTTATTTACTTTTTATTAATTTAATGAAAAAATTATTTTTAAAACTATAAATGGTAATTGTGGCATTTACTTCGTAATTTATAATTAAAATTTAGATTATTTAATTATATAAAAACAATAATGATTTCCCTAATCTAAATTGATCTTTATTTTAATTGTGATTTTCAAATTTATTTAATGATATGAGTTTCTGATGTTGTTTTAGTTAAAACACAACAATTACTTTTTAATATTCTCTCCTCTTAGATAAGGCAATTTTTAATATTCTACCATGTTACTATATGTACGGAGTATTCTACACATAATACTTATTATAGTGTATGATTTTAAAAATGATGATTTTTTTTTATTTTTCAATGATAAATACTTATTTTTATAATGAATATCTTTTATATTTTAACTAAAATTGGGTGTATAATGTATGATAGACATATGTGATGTATGGTAGAATGTATGATACACAGGTGTGGTGTACGGTAGAGTAGGGGTGTAAATGGTACGGATAATTTTCGTTCCTAATCCGCATTCGCATCCGTTTTTAAGGATATGGTAAGCGATTATAGGAATCCGCCGGATACGGATGAGGATACGGATATTGCCCGTGCGGATATTCGGCGAATATTGTAGCGGATATGGTATTGCTATTATCCGACGGATGCGGATTATCCGGTGTTTTACAAGAATTATCCGACCTACTTAATCCGAATTATTAGATTATAATTAGCCTAAATAATAAAAAAAAAATTAATTTTTCATATAAACTAGAATTTATTAACTAAGTAAAAATAAGTGAACTTTAATTTAAGAATAATTTAATTTAGTAGTAATTAATTTTAAAAGTATCAATTAGTAATATTTTTGCACATAAACAATTTTTTTAATTTTTTCACTAGTAATATTCTTTATATAAGAGAAAATGAACTTTGTTTTAAGAATAATTAAATTTAGTAGTAATTAATTAAATATTATTAGATTTTTTAAACAAGTGAAATTATGTCTTGTAAAGTGTATTTATCCGATAATATTTATCGGATATTCGGTCCGATACCATTCCATATCCGATTCGAATCCGTAATCCGATATAATTCGTATTTGTATCCGTCATTATTCGCTCCGCTCCGAATATCCGCAAAAAAAAATATCGTTAAGAATATGAAAAAAGCATTATCCGATCTTTTTATATGGATTGGTAATTTTACCATTAATTATTTTAGTTTTCATTTCCTAAATTAAAATAAAAAGAAAATCAAATCTTTAATAAAAGTCAAACCCACCAAGCTTTTTTCCATTAATGGCCGCAACCTCTTATCCACTACTGCCCCCATCAAATTGCATCGAGTCCGACCAGTCGATATCTTCCTTGTTCCATTCGCAGTCTTTATCGTACAAGTAAGCCCTTTTCTTTTAATCTCCCTTATTTTTCTTTAATCTGGGTTTCTTTTATTTTTGATTTTAAATTATAAATAAAATAACATGTTTTGAAATTGTGTTTTGTATAGAAGATTTACTTTCTCTGTAGCATCATAAAATTATGAATGATCAGTGGGTACTTGCTTTTTACTGATTTATGATATTTTGGTTGATATGAAAATCTTACATCACATATATTGCTTAGTAGATCATTTCATACAAGGCAAAGAACACATTCGAAGAGAATTTGTGCTGTAGTGGGAAATACCGAGATCGGTATGGAAGTCGATATTGGCCTTAGCCCGCGAGTTAATTCTGTTAAGCCTTCCAAGACGATGGCCATTACCGACAAGGCAACTGCACTCGCACAAGCTGGTGTGCCCGTCATTCGTTTAGCTGCGGGCGAGCCTGATTTTGATACTCCAGCTGTGATTTCCGAGGTATATTTTCTCAAAATTCCAAAAATATATTGTTTTCTTTACAAATAAGCACTTCCCTACTTGAGGTTTAGTCTAACTCAAAACTTTCACAATTACAAATGGTGGTGCATTTGTACATATTTAGGCTCGAATTTATTTGTCAAATTATTGAAGAAATTTGATATTTGATATGTTTATAATCAATAATCCTTTTATAGGGGGTATTCTTGCAACGACTACAAACTTCAACTTTTTTTTTTTTTGTAATTAAGTCAATCTTTAAGGGCGTTGTTTGTAGTTCTGTCAACAAACAATGTTTTATACATTAGTATGTTGCTTACAAGAGGTACATTTTTAACAACATTTCTTGGAGCTGATATGTCAGTTTATGATAAATTTTGATATTTTATATATTATGTTCGAACAAATAAGTTCTTGAGGTTTACTTCATAATTCCAAATAATTACACCCTTGACATTAGGTTGTTTATACAAATTGTACCATCGATAGGAGTTACTTGTAGAGGAATATGCAAATTTCAAGTGTTTTTGTTTCTTGTAGTTTTAAAAGATTACTGTTTTATTTGTTATTAATTTTCAAGTGTTACGTGTTGCTTACACCTGATCATTTTAAAAAATTAGGCTGGAATCAATGCAATCCGTGAAGGATTCACAAGGTATACTCCGAACGCGGGCACATTGGAACTCAGGACGGCTATCTGTCACAAGCTAAAAGGTATTTGTTGTGTTTGTATAATATTTTTAATTACAAAATGCTCAATTATTTTTCGTGTAACAGAAGAGAATGAGATATCTTACACACCCGATCAGATTCTGGTGAGTAATGGGGCAAAACAGAGTATTCTTCAGGCGGTTCTTGCCGTTTGCTCCCCTGGAGATGAGGTATTCACTTAATATTTTCCCATTAATTCTAACTTTAATCGACGATATGTTTACATTTTGGACCGAAAATAGCTTGTGTTGATCTTCAGAAAATTCAAGATGTGAGGAATACAATGTTCGTTTTTTCCTCGCATATGACACAACATTTTTTCTCTTCGAAACATTTATTGAAATGAGTCATCTTACCACTTCGTTTTAGAAGGAATAATAATTACAAAACCTACCCTCAAAGTTTTGCTTGATTTTCATCCGATCAGATTCTGGTGAGCTATAATGTAAATTTTCAAAAGGTTGAGTGGTGTAATTGCGATATATTTGATGGCATCAACACATTTCATCAGGTCATGGTTGGAGCAAAATGTTAGCGGAATCAAACATATGTGGCGGGTTGTGTTTTTCGTAGTTTATTTTGGTAAATAACGCAAGCCTCTCGAGTCTCGACAGTAATTTTTGTTCTTGACCATATAAACTCCAAAACTTGTTGAAAATGATGTATGGTTACACTTAGAAATCACAAATGCTTATTTTGCAAGCTCAGTAGTGAACATCAACTTTTTTGCAGGTTATAATTCCAGCCCCATTTTGGGTAAGCTACCCAGAAATGGCTCAATTAGCCGATGCTACCCCCGTAATACTACCCACACACATATCCGAAAATTTTCTCTTAGACCCAAAACTTCTTGAATCTAAATTAAGCGACAAATCAAGATTATTAATTCTTTGCTCGCCATCCAACCCAACGGGATCTGTTTACCCGCGTAAATTACTCGAAAAAATTTCCGAGATTGTGGCTAGGCATCCGAGACTTCTGGTAAGGTCCATTTTTGTATATCATTGGTATGACTATGAATGGTTTGACTTTACCTTTTGACCTTTTGTTTTATGGTCCCAGGTTCTTTCTGATGAGATTTATGAACATATCATTTATGCGCCGGCAACTCACACGAGCTTTGCTTCTTTGCCGGGCATGTGGAGTCGAACTCTGACCGTGAATGGGTTTTCAAAGGTGAGTGCACTTCAGGTTTGAGAGGAATTAATTGTGATTAAGGCAGTCATTATCTCTTATGCTGGACAGATTTGATTAGGCTAAACTTTTGCGGTTGTTTTTGTAATGAGTAGTATGTAACTTTTGGACAGGCTTTTGCAATGACCGGTTGGAGACTTGGATATATTGCGGGTCCAAAACACTTTGTTGCTGCATGCGGGAAAATCCAGAGTCAGGTCCATCTTTTAAGCTTGCTTTCTCGGTTTCTGATAATCTCCGTGGGATTTCTTCAACCATCCCGAAACCTTAGGTTTAATTCTTGCGCATATTTTTCGTTACTTTGTGGGGCTACAGTCGACTTCAGGTGCTTGCAGCATATCGCAAAAAGCGGCTGTTGCTGCTTTAGGATTGGGCCATGCAGGCGGACAAGCAGTCTCGACTATGGTTAAAGCCTTCCGTGAGAGGAGAGATTTTCTCGTCAAGAGCTTGGGAGAATTGCAGGGCGTCAGAATTTCTGAGCCTCAGGTAATCGCCCGCGACAAAAAAAATGACATCTTTTTGGGTGGTGATATGTTGGTTGTGTCCTGATCTTTCCTCGCGTGTCTTTTGCAGGGAGCTTTTTATCTGTTTCTTGATTTCAGTTCTTTCTATGGCTCGGATATTGATGGCTTTGGTGTGATCGACGGGTCTGAGTCCTTGTGCCGATATCTGCTTGACAAAGCTCAAGTAAGATTGAATGAAATATCATGGTTTATGGTGTTTGTTTAGACTTTGATTTTGTGTTTTTGACACTTGTTATGATGAGACATGTATGATATCTTTGTGTTGTGGTACTAAATTATTTGTTCGTGTTTCGTAGGTTGCCCTCGTCCCAGGTGATGCCTTTGGAGACGATACTTGCATTCGCATCTCATATGCAGCGTCCCTCGATACTCTTGAGGCAGCATTCGATAGAATTAAGAAAGCACTTGTCTCATTGAAGCCTATCATCACCGTTCGTGTCTAGTATGATGATACATGAGAGCTGAAATTTGTCAAAAAACAGCTCCTTCATGTTGAGAATAATGCCGTTTTTATGTTAAATTTTAATGTATAATATTGATAATAAAATTTGTTGGCCAATGAATCAATATCAAAATTATATATATATATATATATATATATATATATATATAATTTAATTGACGTTGAATTTAATCCATTTTATTTTATACACATTTCCTTATTGGCAACATTAAATACCCTAATTTAAGTAACAAAAAAAGTACTCCTATTAAAGTAGTAAAAGATAACTTATTTCCTTTGTAAATTATAAATAAAGTTCAAGTTTTAGTCATTTTTGATGAATTAGAGGAAGTATAATGAATTTTTGTCTTTTTAGGGTGATTAGAAATAAGTAAATTACTTAAATGTTTTCAAATGATAATGTAAAGAATAGATATATTTCCACGTTATAATATGTTTAATTATTAAACATACCATTATAATTCAATTACCTTATTATATCCCCTCTATATTTTAATTGCATGTCCCCAATATTCGTTGGAAGGTGTGCCAAAATAAATTAAAATGCAAAATAATTCAACTAATCAGGAACCTCCACGTGGTTATCCAAATACGTCCCACGTCATTCAGACCTCCCGTATAAGAAATCTTCTCGAGCTCTCATCATCTCTATCCATCCCTTTCGCTACCGATTTCTCAACTTCAAATCTCTCGCCAACCTATACAAACATACCACTGTACGTATAATCCCATCGAGAATATGGGCTCCTGCGAAATCGATCGATCTCTCAATCGAGATCCCGATATCGTCGCTCGACGCATCCGCCTTCTCTCCCTGCATCTCAGCCCGCCGGCGCTTGGTTTTTCCGGCGCGGCGGAGATTTCTACGGAGCCGTGCGCGTCCCGAGCGAGGATCGACTTGAACACGGGTCGATTGTCGGAGTACATGAGGGGGGAATACAGGGACGTGCAGCAGAGCATTTACGATTACTTCAATTCCCGCCCGGAGCTTCAGACGCCGCTGGAGATATCCATGGAAGACCACCGAGAGCTCTGTATGAGGCAACTGATGGGGCTGGTCAGGGAGGCTGGGATCAAGCCGTTTCGGTATGTTGCGGAGGAACCGGCTAAGTATTTCGCGATTCTGGAGGCGGTGGGGAGCGTCGATATATCGTTGGGAATTAAGATGGGGGTTCAGTACAGGTGATTGTTTTGCAATTTTCTGTTCTTTTTTTTACTTATGCGATCGATTTTATGGGATTCCTGAGAATGGTTTTGGGAATGCTTAATTTAATTGGTTTGATTTTTGAGCTGGTTGAAATTTCTTTGATCCTGAAACTTTTCTTCAACAATCCAATATGAGGTATATATAGTTTGGAGTTGATAATTTTAGTTGTGATTGTGATGATTTTATAATTTATTCGTTTTGGTTGTGTGGCCGATTTTATGTGCATGGTTTTGAGAATGCTCAAGTTACTTGCTGTGTTTATTCTTAGTTTCTTTTTGTGCTGGGATTGAAATTATTTGGGCCTAAAAGTTCACTCGAACATCCCAAATCGATGTTCTTGCTATGTTAATGCGATGGATATGTATTTGCCCTTTGTTTTGTGCATATACTTAAACTGGCGTGTATGTTTTGAATATTATCAATCTTAACTAGTTAATGATCTACAATAGAGTGTATAGTAATGTGATATTATATCGAAAGAACATCTAGATTTCTAAATAGTCATTTTGTTTGCTTCTGGTAGATGTATAACTAGTTAAAGAAATTTCAGAAAGTATGAAAGGTCTGAAATAGCTGTTCTTCTAAAACTTAAATGAGATATTGGTTCAGAGTGAATGAATACAAAAACTAATTTGAATCTTTTATCGCAGCCTTTGGGGAGGCTCTGTACTGAACTTGGGAACCAAAAAGCATAGAGATAAATACTTTGACAGTATAGACAATATGGAGTATACGGGTTGCTTCGCAATGACCGAACTTCATCATGGTAATTTTCTTTCATCCTTGACGATTTTTTTCCATACTGTGCTGTTCTCTGATAGTCTTTTTTGAGATTTAAGTAGCAGAAATTATATATCCTGTATGATAAGATTAATGGATAAACTCACTATTTACTGGGCACTCAAATTATGCACATCTTTAAGCAGTGAATATGGATCTAAAATGGTCGTGTAAGAATAGGGCCGTTCGTATCTTTTGTATGGTTCATTTTACACCCCGCAATCATGTTATGGCCCCTTATATTCTCGAGTGTCAAAAAATTAATTCCGCTGATCGTTCTATGTTGAATGCTCTTGAAAGGTTCAAATGTGCAAGGCCTTCAGACTACCGCAACATTTGATCCAATTAAGGATGAATTCATAATCGACACCCCAAATGACGGGGCTATCAAATGGTGGATTGGAAATGCTGCGGTTCACGGAAAATTCGCAACGGTTTTCGCAAAGCTTATATTGCCCACACATGATTCCAAAGGTGTTACCGATATGGGTGTCCACGCATTCATCGTCCCAATTCGAGATATGAAAACCCACGAGACCCTACCTGGTGTCCAAATCCATGACTGCGGCCACAAAATTGGACTAAACGGAGTGGATAATGGAGCGTTAAGATTTAAATCTGTCAGGATTCCCCGAGATAATCTCCTCAATAGATTTGGAGATGTCTCCCGAGACGGTAAGTACACGAGCGCCTTGCCATCCATAAACAAAAGGTTTGCCGCCACTTTAGGTGAGCTTGTGGGAGGAAGAGTGGGTCTTGCTTATTCATCCGTCGGTGTATTGAAGATTTCTGTGATTATAGCCGTTAGATATTCTTTACTTCGTCAGCAGTTCGGCCCCCCGAAGCAACCCGAGATAAGCATACTCGATTATCAGTCCCAACAGCATAAGCTGATGCCAATGTTGGCTTCGACTTATGCTTTCCATTTCGCCACCTTGCATTTGGTGGACATATATTCCGAGATGAAGAAGAATCATGACGAGCAGTTGGTGGCTGATGTTCATGCTCTTTCGGCGGGTCTCAAGGCTTATGTTACTTCTTACACAGCAAAATCACTGAGTGTCTGTAGAGAGGCTTGTGGAGGCCATGGATATGCTGCTGTTAACCGGTTTGGGAGCTTGAGGAATGATCATGATATCTTTCAGACGTTCGAAGGGGATAACACTGTCCTCCTGCAGCAGGTTTCTTTTATTATTATTATTTTATATACATTATGCTTGTTTCGAGTTATGCTGCCTCATTAGTAGTTTGGTAAAAACTAGGTAGTTAGATTCAGCCCTGCATGTTACGTCTTAATGTAGGTAGCGGGCTACCTCTTGAAGCAATACCAAGAGAAATTTCAAGGTGGGACCCTCAGTGTCACCTGGAATTACCTGAGGGACTCAATGAACTCCTATCTATCGCAGCCCAACCCTGTTACAGCTAGATGGGAAGGCGAAGACCATCTACGGGATCCTAATTTCCAGTTAGACGCCTTCAGGGTATGTGATAATATTGCACCTCTATCTAAAA